>CAJHQP010001475.1:0-114110 GCA_905132765.1 Moricandia arvensis
CGAGGACATTTCCCATTCACTAATTTTTTTGTTGAATCTTCATGTACCATTACTTCTTTCAAAACTCAAATTCAAAATTTAAGCACCTCTCAACCAGCTTAACACCACTTGACTTTCCATCCCATTATATTTGGCTATTATCCTGATATCACTTGGGGTATTTCCATTATAGCATTTACAGTCTTTTCCAAACTATCAGAGAAGTAATTTATTTGCCAACGTAACAAATACTCTAACCAATTCAACTTGTGCTCCAACCATAACTTATTTTATAACTCTTTGTCCTTTAGGCTTCGTATTCTCATTTTCGTATGCTTTCCTTTCTGTTTTTGTCTTTCCAGTGCTTCATGAATTTTCTGAGACTTTAGACATTGTTCTGGTCATTTATTTTTTGTACTATCTTCTCATGCCAATTTCACTCTAATGATTTATCCATATTTATTTTACTAAGTAGAACTTAATTTTCTCATCAAAACTGTCTTGGCTCAATTTTCTTTATTCAACCATCCTTCATCATTTTTGTGTCTATATATCGATGATTTTCACTTTGGCCATTAATTGTATTCATTCGTGTTCTTATTCTTATTCAGGGTTATTAAAGTTCCGGTGGAAGAGGTATGAAAGTTCCAAAGATGGTGAAAGTGAGAGAGAGATAAGTTTTAAGTTCCCTTATACATCATGAGACGGCGGCGTGGGGCGGTGATAAACAACTGTTGAGACGGGCCGTCATAGACATGAGCATGGAATGGTAGCATGTGGTAGTGTTCCAAAACAACTTAAAGTGGTTTGAAACAATAGAGTGAAATACTGAGGCTCGTGACCCAGTACCAAGAGTCCAAGAGGTGGTGAGAAAATATATGCATATCATAGTAAGAAGTACCATAATAACAAAAATGATATTCTTAAAAACCAGATTCTTTGAGAAATTTTCTTTGAAGATCGCTGTAACTTTTAGGTAACATTCTTCAAATTTTAGATCTGGATCTAAATAGGTGGAAATAAAGAAAATGGAGAAAACATAGGTCGAAACGATGATCAAGGATAAGGTAAAGTAATGTGGATCAGGCGGTTTTGGTAAGGGAACACCGCGGTGATGGCTATGTCATCAGAAAATCAATAGAGGCAAACTACTTTCTCTCTTTTTCACTCTCTCTCTCTCTCTCTCTCTCTCTTCTTATAAGAGAAGAGCTTCTACGTTGTATAAATCATTTATTTAAACATTTAAGAAGAATATATGGTGAAACTAAAATTTCTACTTAGTTAAAAGGCAATGTAAATGAATCTTTTTTTAAACTTCATAATATCTATCTAGAAGACAAAAAAACAGATAAATTTGTTTAAAACAACTCTTAAGATTATTCTGGTCATGTTTTGGTTTAGATTGCATATTAAATATCATAGCTATTCAATTCTTGGGAATATAACGTTCCGTTAGAGAGGAGAACAAAAGAGACAAGTGAAAAGTGAAAGGTCAAAACCCTTAGCTGCCCAGACACTATCGACAAATGGCACAAAAAATTGATGTTTAAACAAGATGGTATTATTAAGTGTCCTACATTTGTTAGGAGTAGGACTTATCAATGTTTTATATAAAATTTATACATTCATTTTACTAATTTCAGTAAATCCTAAATCTATTTCAAATAACTAGGAAAATATATTAATCATCTTACATTTCATCAATGGTTTGTATCTATTAGTCCTCCTATATAGGTCTGCAGCGCTTATGATGTAGATTTGCAGTTCCTCTGCTTTGGATGTGAATAAATTTGCGGCTTTTTGTTGTGAATCTCGGTTTGGTCTTGTCAGAAGATTTTGGGTTGGTTTCTTGGTTCATCTCTTGTGGTTAACTCGGGTGGTGCAACATGAGTATCTTCCAGTCTTGCCTTAAACATGGCTTGTGGCACTATTGGCGATAGTTAGGAACTGTTCGAGCTATCTTATTATTCCACCTCGTAATCCTGCCAAGATATCTAGTATGGCTACTAAATATTTTGTGTGGTGCATCATTAGTATATTCTAGTCTTGTCTTCAACATGGCTTGTTGCACTATTGGCGATAATCAGGGAACTTTAGGGGTTGTTTTATTGTTTCACCTCATAATTCTGCCAAGAGATTTGGTGTGGCTGCTCAATATTTCCTCTGATACATGTTTGTTAATTCCAACTTTGTTTGATGGTTCTTGAAGTGGCTCAAATATTTGGTATAAGATTGTTCCGTCAAAGTTTTGGTGGTGATTAATTGTCAAATAGAGGCAGTGGCACTAATTTCAGTTGCACTTATGTGGGAGATGGTTCTTGTAGCTTTGCAAGATTGAGAACGGCAGTCATAGGCGGGTTTTTAATGTTTAAAGAGGTTTTTCTGTCGTTGGATTTAGAGTGGTATGTTGAAGCAGCTTTATTTTCGTGCTAGTCTTTGGTTGTATAAGCTCTTACATGCAATGTTTGAGGGCTAGTTTTAGGTGGAGTTGCTCGTAACGACACTAATGATTTGAGTTCCTCGGAATTGCAACATGAACTCAAATGTTTGAATTTATATATTCCAAACTAATGTTTTCGTCGAAGATCTTCTGATTATGTTGTGACATTTATTAGTTTCTTGTTTTTATGTTTTTGGTTATAACTTAAACATTACTAATAGTTTTTTTCTATTTTCTCATAAAAAATCATTAGCCAAACTCTGAAAAATGGACCATAATAACCATGCAAAATGTCAAAAAAACAAAATGAATACATAAATTAATTAATAATTGATCAGTTTCAATACTATACAATTAATAACATGTGAGAATAAGTTAAAACATCATTAGAGATGGTTGAATTTTGAAGCACAACTCATATTTTTACCTATCTAAATGATGTTGATGGAGCATCAACATATCACTCAATTGTTCATGGATGTTGTCTTGTGATTTATATTATGTTTAACATCTTATGGAATCATAAATATTTTAAAAATATGGTTGGTGTATGTGTTCCAAAATAATGTGGTTAAACAAGTACACAGACCTTAAAAGTATAAGATAGATCATGTAAACTTATGAGGTGGTATAATAATTGTAAATGGATTTTTGAAAAATTTCAAATAAATTAAGAGAAAACTTTCACCACTTACCAATTTGAATATGTGATTATTATTTTCTCATTTGTGATACCCAACTAAAATTTTCAAATTATGAAATAAAATTGTACTATTTGTATTATAAATACCACTCTGAAATATAATAAAGAGTTGTACTAATTGTACCTATTAGTACCAGAATTCTTCACATCTTTTTTTGGTATACTCATCCTCTCCATATCTTCTCTTATCTTCTCAACATCTTCTTTTAATATATTTATCAATGCATCAGTTATTCTTACTGCTTGAAAATAACATTTTTCTTCAAAATTTTCACTGAGAACTCCTCCTTCAGTAAATTCCACTGGTATTGCATTCTCACGGTTTGGTCTTCAAATAATACTAGAAGGTAACTAGCGATGATTTCTTCAAATGGTGTCTTACGAGTCAGAGTCTTATATGGTGGTTGCAAGTAGAACAACAATTGCAACATAGGTCTCATGAAGCGAACTAGATCGTCTTCGACATCTCGTTTCAGCTGACAAAAATACCACAAACTCATCGGCGTTTGTGTATCTCCGACAAGAAATTGGAAGAAGTTTACAAAATTGTTTAAGTCATGTTTATTTTTGTGTCCGGCGTATATCCAATGAGAGAGAATGTGTTTGTTGCCACTAAGGTTGTTGTTAAACTTGATATTTGTCATTGCCAAAGAAAAAATCAGAGCAATACAAAAAAAAAAGAAAATAGATAGTAAAATCAAGGATTAAATAGAGATACGAGGATGGAGGTAACTTGGTTACGGTGAAGAGAATAAAGAAAAAAAAGTGAAATCCAACCAAAAAGGGAAAAAAAACAAATAAAATAAATGATGTGTGGCTGAAGAAGAGTTGATCATTAGAAGAAAAAAATGTATGGTTTATTAACGAAAAATGGGAATTTTTACTTTTTTATCTCATTAAGATTAAAATAAGTGTGTAAGAACTTTTAAGGTTTTGAGTGCAAACGAAATTAGTATTCTCCTAAAGCTTAGATAATTAACATTGTGAGACATAACAGATAATCAGTCTATATCTTGACTTCAGTCGGAAGATATTTCAAACTCATATCAGACAATATGATAGTTAATACATTCTGTAGCATTAAATGTGTTCCTTCTGAAATTAACAACATCAGCCCATAGAATTTATCACAAAAAAAAAAAATGGATGGAAGACTCCAAAGGTTAGAACCGGGGCTTAGCGGTTCACCAATTTTTGAGCGGGTTGAACGGTTTTTGGTCAGACAGGTTCAACGGTTTTTCCATACCAAATAAAACCGGATAACATATTGGGTTGCGGTCAAATAGGTTGGATAGGCAAGTCCGGTTTCTCAGTTAAGAGTTGTCTCTCTGGATATTGCGTCACACACAAACACACTAGTGCTGGAGTTGTTGCTTTTCTACCAGATCCCCATTCTAGTGCAATCGAGAAAATGGCGCAGAAGCTTAACTTGCCTAATCTGGCCGTCCCTCCTAATGTTTACCGATCTAGTTTCCCCTCCACCTTCACTTTCGGCGTCGCCACTTCCGCTTACCAGGTCTCCCCGATCTCTTCCTCTTTTTTTTTTTGCCAAAGTGGGCATCATCACTGACCTAAGTATTGATTGATTTTATAGATCGAAGGAGGCTGGAATGAAGGTAAAAAAGGGCCAAGTATATGGGACAAGTTCACTCATCTTGAAGGTTTCTGCTTCCTTTCTTCTTCTCACAACGAAGACTATGTGTAGATTATCACTGTTTCTTTGTTTTTTTCTCTTATTTAGGAAAAGTTCTTGATGGAAGTACTGGCGATGTCGCTGTGGATCATTACCACAGATATAAGGTTAAGAAAAGGAACCTCTTATTCCCTTTATGGTTTTCTTATTTCTTCACATTCATTTGCAGGAAGACGTTGAACTTATTGGGACATTAGGATTCAGTGCTTACAGATTTTCCATTTCCTGGTCTCGCATTTTCCCTGGTATGTCCTTGAGTTCCTTTTAGCATTTATGCTCTTGGGGTTGGGCCCATCCTGAAAATGTATGAAGGTTTGTTGATTTGTCTTCAATCTACATGTGTACTAGATGGCTTGGGAACTGAAGTAAATGAAGAAGGGGTTGCCTTCTACAATAATCTCATCAATTCACTTCTTGAAAAGGGTATTTTCTCCACCAGAAAATGACCCTTTTCCACTCTTAAGTATATGATACGGATGATTACTATTGTATTTGTAGGTATTCAGCCGTTTGTAACTCTGTACCATTGGGATCTCCCCTCACATCTCCAGGAATCTATCGGAGGTTGGACAAATAGAAAAATTGTGTAAGTAGTAAATCCTAATAGACCGTTTTGATTTCTACATAAGATCTTGCGAAAGCACAAATGCATTTATTTTGTAGGACTCTTGTCTTTTCGTGTGTATGATCCATATCTTGTGAAAGTTTAAGTTTGGCTGATCAAGTTCCATCTATGTGAAAGGTGTTATTGCTTCAGAAGACCTACATCTTGCATTCTTCCGCAATTCTTAAATGAAGCCTTGCTATAGCTAAAATACAACTAGCACTGGTTTTTGTAGAATTGATTGATTTGACACTAAATCTTTTTCTTTATGTGCAGAGATTATTTTGGGCTCTATGCAGATGCTTGTTTTGCCAGTTTTGGTGATAGAGTGAAGCACTGGATCACATTGAACGAACCTCTCCAGACCTCAGTGAATGGACACTGTATTGGGATATTTGCACCTGGGAGAAAAGAAAAGCCCTTGGTCGAACCATATTTGGTATCACATCATCAAGTTTTGGCCCATGCAACTGCTGTTTCCATATACAGAAGCAAGTACAAGGTATAATCACTAACTTATTATCGGACCATTGTCTATTCTAGTTTCTTATCGTAGATCTTTATTTATGGGAAGATGCCTCAAGGGTTCTGTTGCTGAGGTCTAGTGCCTTTATCCATGCATCTCAGTTGTTTGTTATTTACCAGTGTGCTTTTTGGTTTACATATAGGAAAGTCAAGGCGGACAAATCGGTTTGTCGGTTGATTGTGAGTGGGCAGAGGCAAATTCAGATAAAATGGAGGACAAGGTTGCTGCTGGTAGGCGAATTGACTTTCAACTTGGATGGTAAGTAAGCTGTGCATTGTTGCGTTCTTAATCATGAAGATATGGATAGAATCGTTTAGCTGATGTGCTGAGCTACAAATGTGGCGTCTCGTAGTAGATGGGTTTCTAATTTATGATTTTTGGGAATAGCTATTTACATTAATGTTTCTTCATTAATGTTTCATTGTGTAAAGGTAGTTATTTTAGAACATACACTTTCACTTACACTGATGTTTCCAAGGGTGCTGTAAAATCCTAAGTAGACTTGGACTCTTTGTGTGTGATTTTCCCTTTGTAATTAGTTGACCAACCACCCTGTCTAGTGTGTTTTTCATCTTTTGTTTAAGAAAGTGATTATATCAAATTATCATTAACTTTGTCAGTAATAGTAATTGTTACGTCTGAGAGACCCGTTATCCCCAGGGAAAAGGGAAGAACTTGCAAACATTCAAGTGTATATCACTCCTTGAAATAATGAATTGAAATCCTCTGCAGGTTCTTGGATCCTTTGTTTTATGGAGACTATCCTGCAAGTATGCGCCAGAAACTTGGAGATAATCTTCCTACGTTCACTCCGGAAGAAAAGGAGTTTATGCTTCAAAACTCATGGGACTTTCTTGGCCTAAACCACTACACCTCTAGGTTAATTGCTCATGCCTCAAACAAAGAAGCTGAGAGTGACTTTTACCAAGCACAAGAATTGGAGAGGACTGGTAACAAACCAAACACTGAAATTTTTTTACCACTAACATCTTTTTACTTACTTACTAGTACTCATCTCTTTTCTTTTCTTTTCTGTGCACAGTTGAATGGGAAGACGGAGAGCCAATAGGTGAGAGGGTAAGAACTCTCTTCTTGGTCTCCGCTCAATCTAATGACTCTATTAATATCCCTGCACATGTGCTAAAGGCAAGTATCCATGAGCTAATAGTCAAGTAAACAAGTCTATGAAAATTACAGGCTGCTTCGGATTGGCTTTATATTGTGCCTTGGGGAATCCGGAAGACTTTAAATTACATCAGCAAAAAGTACAACCACCCTCCAATATTTATTACTGAGAATGGTATTTACTTTTTCTTATAACTCTATGGGTCAGTTTAATATGGTACAATGCATATAGTCTGTTAAGAGGAGCAGAACAGGTTTGCTGTCAATGTTAAGTTGAAATTTGTTTCTCAAGTTAAGTGAATACTTTCTTTTTGTCATATAGCACTTCTTTTACATACGTCCTGAGCTTTGGTTTTCTTGGTGCAACACGACAGGCATGGATGACGAAGATGATGGATCGGCGCCTATTCATGAGATGCTAGATGATAAGCGTAGAGTTGCCTACTTCAAGAGCTACCTTGCCAATGTCGCTGAGGCTATCAAGTGAGCCAACTTTTTCTCTTCATTTGTATGTTTACTAGAAGTTTATTAAGTGCACAACATCTTACAACACTATGAAAATTGAAACAGAGACGGAGTGGACATAAAGGGATACTTTGCCTGGTCTTTGCTGGACAACTTCGAGTGGGCGCAAGGGTTCACCAAAAGATTCGGTTTGGTCTATGTGGACTACAAGAACGGTTTGACCCGTCACCCAAAATCTTCTGCTTATTGGTTCATGAAATTCCTGAAAGGTGATGAAGACAACAAAGGTAAAAAAGATTGAGGAAACAGGAAAAAGGAAAACCAAAGCTACAACTCCATTTACATGATTTGTGTTGTGTTGTTATAAATTTGTACCAAATAGATTTTAACAATATGATGGTATAGAGCCATAACAAACCAAAATATTTGGGTTCTTTTTGTTTCAAACTCATATTCTGACTAAGTTTATGTTCTTCTTTAGATACCCAAACAAGTGAGAAACTGTGTTGTGATGTATATAATATGATTGTTATAATGACTAGGAACGGGTGCGTTTGCAAGAGAGCATAATACGTTAATTTGTGAGTACGGTAGTGACTGAATGAAAATTTAGAAAATAAAAGCCATGTATATATTAATAGTGTTATAAGTTATAACTGTGACTTAAATTGTAAGATGTGATTGGTCCAGTCCATTGCGAATAGCTACAAACACAACAGTCATAGCCCAATTTCATGCGACGACGTTGCCCACATATGGACCGTGACTGAACTGTTTAGTATTGTCACATCAAAAAGATGAACTTCACCGTGTGGATAGTTAGAGAATATTCATGGCCAATATATATTTTTTTTATAACTAATTCATACCCTATATTGTACATGTAAAAATCAAAATGAACCATTTCATGTGATGCGTTGATGGCATTTATTTTGTTTTATATATGAAAAAATAACAATTCCATGTGATATGTCAGGGAGTATATTTGAAAAGGCCAGGAATTGTTTTTGTGGCAGTCCGTGGCCAAATGTCTTTTCGTATCGTTGTTCTCATGTCCATAGTTGATATAGAAACTACTAATTAATTCCACAGAATGGAATGAGTCCGTTGTATATAAAATTTAATCAATAGATAATATTTTTTTAGACGAGTTGTTAATGGGCTAAATGCGTTTTGGGAATCCGACTGGAGGCGTGATTAATCTTTTATATTATAAAACAGAAGTCAGTTGATAATTCTGTGAGTGACAAGTGTCCTTTAAATATTCTTTAAAAAACATTTATAAATTTATTTTTAAATCGTTTATCAAAAATTTTGCAAGAAAAAATGAACAAATACTCTTCGGTATTCCACTATTTATAACTGATTTTTCAGTAAATCATTCTTCCACTATCGCCACTATATCAACTTCTTTTGTAACTTTAAAAGACTTAGAAAAACTGTAAATAATTGTTTCAAATAAAACTTGGGAAATCCAAAACACTTGTATTTTATTCAAAGTAAAAAATTCTAACACAAACAGATGGATAATAAGTCATCGACGCCCAAAGTCCGACAGTATGGCTATCAAATGTCTAAAACCCCTCTTATTTTAACGTTCGGCCAATCGTAATAGACTTTCCAATGCGTTCAAATTCTTCCATTGAGACGACGTCAATATAGGTGTGTATATTTATAATCATTCAAATGCTATTCAATGGTCTCCATATAATTTCAGTGTCTTAAATTAAGATTATTCGAGTTAGACTTCAAGAAAAATTTCAAGTTCTTCGTTCTCTTTTTCTGTAGTTTTAATGAAAATTTCAGTTTTTATTCATTTGGAGATTTTTGTTTCATTTCGAGATTTTTGTTTCATTTGTTGATTATAGAATGCAAGAGAATACGATTTAATTAAAAATATATTTTTTGACGTTGCATATCTAATGTAAATCAAATTCATATATTCATGTTTTTTCTATACAAGCATTTCTATATATATTTTTAATATTTGTACTATTTTGTTTTTGGGTGCAAAAAAAAACTTCACTTAAGATAGATTATATCAAGAAATTTTTTTTGACTAGCTTGTATCAGGATTTATATGTTCTTAACATATCAAACTAAATCCTTAACAAAAGTGGAAAAAACTTTTTGATCTTAGGCCACACTAAGGCACATGTTCTCATACAGTTCAAATCTCAGATAAGTTTGATTCATTATAAATCTGCAAGTTTTTATTGTATCAAATTTTTTGTTGAATATTGTTTTCCAAATAGATTTATAATTAGTGTACTGTTTTTAGTCTTTAATGTGACAATCAATTTTCCCCTGCATAGCAGGGGCCATAATTCTAGTTATTATATACATCGAAAGATAAATTAAAAACCGAAAGCCTCATATGACACACATTCCAGTAAGAAGTGGGGACTCACTTATGAAAAAAGAAAAACATCAACAAGTCTTACGACGATTTAGAAATAATAATAATAGTGAGATCAGCAAAGCTCGTCGTCACGTCTCTGTAGAGGATGAGCATGAAATTAATACATAGTCAACATGGCAGCAATCGATCTTAGATCTTGAATCTTGTGATTATGTTATTTGCAATGTTCTATAATAATTGTTCTATTTATTTTGTTTATATTATTAGTCCATGTTCTACTGAACAAACCAGAAGTATAAATCAATCAAATTATCTAAAAAAAAAATCAAAATTCTGTTATGCCAGTAGAGGTAAACAAAAACATGCGTCACGTGAAAATAAATTGAGAAGACATCCATTAAAAGTTGTCTCTCCAATTTGATCTCAAAGCACGATAGTACACTTAAAATTTTCATAACTTCTTAACTGAAATTACTCATTAATAAAATAAAAAGATGATTAATATTATCAGTGTCGAATTTCACACGTTCCAATCCAGACATGGGCATTTTATATCGGTTCAGATAATTTTGGGTTTGCTTTAGTTTGATTATTAATTTTAATATCATCCAAAAACTTTTGGATACCTAACTTTCAGGTATATATATTATTGTGGTTCAGGTAAAAAATTACTCGAAATATCAAAAAACTAAACTAACCAAAATTATACATATTACCTAAAATATCTGAAAACAAACAAAATAACCAAAAAATTACCTTTAATAACCTAAATACTTATTACCACTAAAGTTGAAATACAATATTTACCTTCAAAACAAATAAACTAAAAAGTAATCTTCAAACATAAGAAAAAATCCAAACTAATAATCTTAAATCTTAAACATCAAACTTTCGATATCTAAAAATTTCAAATGCTATAACATAAATTTAAACATTGAACATTAAAAAAAAAATTGTCCAATATAAATTTTAAACCAGAAAAAAAATTAAATAACAAATTAAAACATAGCAAGTTGATCAAGATTTCTTCACTCACCATCCGACATCAAGCCTTAAAAAAATTGACTTCCAAACTCTAAACGAAAAGAAACAATCTGGAAACACTTACACCAAACAAAATAAAAACTATAAATGTAAAGAAGAAGTCAAGATTGATATTATCTTTCTTAAGATTATCTTGCAACTGAATATTCTTAATTGTTGAACATTTGATGATTTGTAACTACTCCTTTCTCATTCAACTAAACTCACACTTCAACCACTATTTTATGCACACAGAGATCTTATAATTGTATTATGAATCAAGCAACTTTGTTGTGGGTCTGGAAAACAACCACTAGTGCTAAATTCATACTCACATGAGACTAAAGACACTTACACTATAAGTGCATCCCTTGCTATCTCTGATAATATATGAAACTTGAAAATATTGATCTTCCACCATTACAAGACATCATAATATGTTCCCTTCATAGTACTCTAAAAAATTGACTACATTTTCCTTTAGGTGCAATTCCAAATTAGTAATTGTATCATGAAATCAAACTTCATCAAACTACATCATAATATGTCTTCGTTTGTCTATTCAAAAAAATTTGTTATAAGGTATGTAATTGATTTGTAATATATGAAATAAAAATGGTATAAATTAAGACAATAGAAGATAGACAAATGTAAACGAGATAAGATAAGTCTAAGAATCCAAGCTCCTTGGGGAGATTTTGCAATATTGATGTATATAAATAGGTATGGCACCCTGAAGAACAGGATTTCTTCTCATGACATGTGACAGCTCAATACACAGTAGATATATAAGTAGGTGGCCGCATGGAGAATTATTAATTAATAATAAAAAAAAATAGTAAAGAAGAACAGAAGAGAGAGAGAGAGAAAGAGCGAATAAAATCCCTTAATAAAGCAAAAATGAAAATAGCTTCATCTTCTCCGCTTCTCGCCGTTGTCTCCAGCTCAGGCTCATCGGTGAGTTGACTTATTTACGTAAAACGTCTATTTAATCACTCACCCCTTTCAAGTTCGTAACCAGTCTTCGTGTTCAATACGTAAGTCAAATCTTCTCAGATGATATAGAAGAATCTTAGGATCGTTGGAGTAGGAATAACCCTTCAAGATGTGATCTTTGTTATAGTGATATGTTTTGGGTTTACGAAAGTTTCAATATTTTCTTCTCATGATCTGTGATTATAAACAAAAAAAAGTTATTCACCTTTGATCTAATTAGACCTTTTTTTCTTCTAAAAATCAGGATCCGAAAACTAGAGGATCACTTGGATCTCGGATTCTTCCGGCTCCTCAAAGGTGAATGCTTTATTTTTATTGTAACTTGAACAAATCATGCGGTGGGACAAAGTTTGGAAACCATATAATCAAAATGATAGAATGATTGATGAATATGGTTCTGATTACGATGATGATTCAGGGTTTGGGGTTTAAGCAGTTTCAAATATATATATATATATATATAAGTCAAAAGATATTTGTGGATTTCTAAGGGTGTTAAGTATAGCAGATCATCCCCATCGGACAATCTTCTCCGGTGTAAGAAAATGTCTTCCAATCACCTAAGGCATGTTGAGTCCATGTCCCTGCTACCCTCAGGTGCCGGCAAGATCTCTCCGTTAAACGCCGTGGTCTTAGGTGAATCCATTGCCTCTGAGGAGAATGATGTCGTCTTTCCTAGCAAGGAATTCTCAAGCCAGGCTCTTGTTTCCTCCCCTCAACAGTACATGGAAATGCATAAAAGGTCTGTGGACGACCCTGCCGGGTTTTGGTCTGACATTGCCTCTGAGTTTTACTGGAAACAAAAATGGGGTGACCAGGTGGTTTCCGATAATCTCGATGTCAGAAAGGGTCCTATTCACATTGAGGTTGATTTCTTTTCTTCTTCTCTTGTTAAATATTCCATCGTATTGACATATCTGCGATCATGTACCACCAGTGGTTCAAGGGGGGAATCACCAACATCTGCTACAACTGCTTAGACAGAAATGTTGAAGCTGGTTTGGGTGATAAAACAGCTATTTACTGGGAAGGGAATGAACGTGATGTAGATGCTTCCTTAACTTATTCTGAGTTGCTTCATCATGTTTGCCAGGTATAAATAAACACTGATGTTCCTACCACCTCTAGACTTTCTTCTCATTAAGCTAATGACTCTGCATATGCCTTGTCCTCCTACTGCAGCTTGCTAATTACTTGAAAGATGTTGGAGTGAAGAAGGGAGATTCCGTCATAATTTATTTACCAATGTTGATGGAACTTCCTATCGCTATGCTTGCATGTGCTCGGATCGGAGCTGTTCATTCGGTAACTTGTGATTTCTTTTACATTTGTTTACAATGCAACGTTTACCTAATGCATTTACACAAAGCCAGTTTCGACTATTAACTCAATTCTTCCCCAGGTCGTCTTTGCTGGATTTTCTGCTGACTCTCTTGCTCAAAGAATCATCGATTGCAAGCCAAAATTAATACTGACTTGCAATGCTGTTAAAAGAGGCCCTAAGACCATTAACCTTAAAGCTATTGTTGATGCTGCACTTGACATATCCTCTAAAGATGGGGTCTCTGTAGGTTAGTCTATTCCCCAGATCTTGCTTTGGGTCCCTTTCTGTCTCTGTCCTGTATATCCTGTGTTTTCCCTCTCCTTAACATGTATTATTAGTTCGTCCTGGAAGCAGAACTAGCTTTTTTAGTTTGATGGGTTTATAAGCATCGATTTTCTGACTGTTGTGTCTCTACAACTAGACATATGCTTGACGTATGATAACTCATCAGCGACAACAAGGGAAAACACTAAATGGCAGAATGGAAGAGATGTGTGGTGGCAGGTAATTGCAGAGCTGTTTAATAATTTCCAGAATGCACTCATTTCCGTTTCTCAAAACCTGGTTTGGGTGATGGCGATCTCTTTAGGATGTCGTTCCTAAATATCCAACATCGTGTGAGGTGGAATGGGTTGATGCGGAAGATCCACTATTTTTGCTCTACACCAGTGGAAGCACCGGCAAGCCAAAGGTAATTTTGGTCCTGATTAGATTGAATTTTTAACTTTATAGTTTTCTCTCTTTAATATGGGTTCTTTGAAGGGTGTTCTACACACGACTGGAGGATATATGGTCTACACTGCTACAACATTCAAATATGCATTTGACTACAAATCAACAGATGTATTCTGGTATGCAAAGACACTTTCATTGACTGTTCAAAATACTTAGTAAAAGCTATTCAATAGAGTGCTAATCTCTTTTCTTCTCTAACATTAGGTGTACAGCAGATTGTGGTTGGATCACTGGCCATAGCTATGTTACATATGGACCGATGCTCAATGGAGCCACTGTCGTTGTCTTTGAAGGGGTAATTCATTTGGATGAATATAGATGTTTAGTGACTTAAGATTTCCTATCAGTTAATATCTTGATACAAAAATTCAACTCTAGGGTCTTTTGCCATAGCAATTCATTATTTTTCTTACAGATCTATCAGCATTTAAGCTTATGAATGTGTGCCAATTGAGTTCTATTTTTTATCTCTTTCATTTGGATTGAAGTGATGGTTATTATATTATCATTTGTTTTTGAATCAGACTCCAAACTACCCTGATTCTGGACGCTGTTGGGAAATTGTTGACAAATACAAAGTATCCATATTTTACACTGCTCCAACATTGGTGAGGTCTCTTATGCGTGATGACGATAAGGTAAGATATATGCAACCTTTCTGTTGTGGTGAACAGTTAATCAGCATTGTATTGAACTATTGATGCTTTGAAAGAGAAAGAAGTATGGATCTGTCCTTCAACTGTTGTAGAGTAATTACAGCCATATGTGGGTGATAATACTAGTATCTAAAGCATTTATTAATTTTTCCGTTTTCAACTTCATTTGATGGTTATAGTTTGTGACAAATCATTCTCGCAAATCGTTACGAGTCCTTGGAAGTGTCGGTGAACCCATCAATCCGAGTGCATGGAGGTTGGAACTCTAATGTCTTTAGTCTTTTATTCATGCGCTGAGTTAAATGGGAAGTTTATTTGATGTAGATGGTTCTTCAATCTAGTCGGTGATTCAAGGTGTCCCATTTCAGATACGTGGTGGCAAACTGAAACTGGTGGCTTCATGGTGATTCTCTTCTCTCGCGCTCTCGATGTCTTTTTATACTTCTTGCATGCTCTCTCATATGCATCAAATTGATCTGCAGATAACCCCATTGCCAGGTGCTTGGCCGCAGAAGCCTGGTTCAGCTACTTTTCCTTTCTTTGGTGTCCAGGTCTGTGGTTTATAGCGCAATTTTAGACTTAGCATGCTGCATTGTCCTTTAGATAATCGTCTTTAGAGGACTTCATTCTTATCTCTCTCTCTCTCTCTCTCTCTGCTGCAGCCTGTCATAGTTGATGAAAAAGGCAATGAAATCGAAGGCGAGTGTAGTGGTTATCTTTGCGTGAAAGGATCATGGCCTGGGGCATTTCGAACTTTGTTTGGGGATCATGAAAGATATGAAACCACATACTTCAAACCTTTTGCTGGATACTATTTTAGTGGTGATGGTTGCACCAGGTGGACTATCTAATCTAATTAGCTCCTTTTCACAAAAAAAAGTTTTGCAGTTAGTGTGTTATCTTTCAATTATAACATAGATAGTGGCATGTATATGTGTTGCAGAGACAAGGATGGTTACTACTGGCTTACAGGGAGGGTTGATGATGTTATCAACGTCAGGTAGGACATAAATTATCAGAACGATGTCATTAAATTCTCCGTAGTGCTCAAATTTAGTCTTACGTTTGGAGTTGTTTTGTAATGCAGTGGCCATCGCATTGGAACTGCTGAAGTGGAATCCGCTCTGGCTTCACATCCCCAGTGTGCAGAGGCAGCTGTTGTAGGCGTAGAACATGAGGTATGTAAGACTGATTATGCATATGTAAGGTGTGACACTGATAAGATTTCATACGTAATGCTACATCAGCTTGGTAGTGATGGTTATAAACAGAAAAGCTTATGATGTTTAGTGTGTCTAGTAATTGAAACTGGTTTTAGGGCCTTTTGAAAGCAGGGAGAGTTTCCTGGTTTCTTTATTACAAAACATAAGGTTGCTTCTTGGTTCTTGGGCTTGATTTGGTTCTTGATTTAGGGTTGTTCTTCGTTTATCATTGTGAAAATAGTAGTAGAATCAGTTCCGGTTGTCTCTTTTTGATGTATCAGGTGAAAGGTCAGGGTATCTATGCGTTTGTCACTCTTGTTGAGGGTGTTCCTTACAGCGAAGAGCTTCGGAAAAGCCTTGTACTCATGGTCCGAAATCAGGTACAATATAACAATTAAAAAAAAAAAAGTGAAAAGTGAAAACTTTAGAGGTGCTACTTTTTAGATGAAGTAACACTGCACATTTCTTTTTGATATTGTGTCGATACTAATTTTAATTTGCAAACTTTGATGATTTATGAATGTTGTGCCATTTACAGATCGGGGCATTTGCGGCACCAGACAGAATACATTGGGCACCAGGGTTGCCAAAGACGAGAAGCGGAAAGATAATGAGGAGAATCCTGAGAAAGATTGCTTCAAGGCAATTAGAAGAGCTTGGAGATATTAGCACACTCGCAGATCCTGCTGTTGTTGATCAGCTTATTGCACTTGCCGATGTGTGATTCTCCCCTTTTCTCTCTTATGAATGTAAACGTCAAGAGAGTTTTGTGCATCTATGTTTATTACAGAGGGAATGATGAAGAGAAACAAAAAACTGAAACTAGATTCTGGTTCTTGTGAGGAATAAAGCTAGCAGACAATTTCGTTCTGTTTTTTTTTTTTTTTGAAATAAATATTTTTTATTTTTTGTTTTATGACGTTGGTTCAAGGATGATTTGATTATGGTAATTCAAACAATATAACCTTTTTGTTTTTGAAGCTCTCTAAAAAGAATGGATTTGTTGTTGTATCCAAGTGATTAGACTGCTTTAAAGAAGAAGCTTGATAGTTGGTATACAAAACTCTTTTCCCCTGTAGGATCCAAGCTTACAAATAAGATACATCTTGCGGTCTTCTTCCAACAAAAAATAAAAGATTCTGTGGTAGAAGATGACTATATTTAAACATTAAGAGTGAATAAGTTTAAAGGACCTCAACAAGTTTAATGTAACATTGTTCGCAACGCAGAGTTGGAGGATCCTTAATGAACCAAAACTCTCTGCTTGCTCAGGACTACAAAGCAAAAACTTTCAGAAACTCAACGTTAATGGAAGCTACATTGGGAATACAGACCAAGCCATGCATGGAGAAGCATCTTTCTAGGAAACCAACCATTAAAACAAGGTCTTAAATGGAGGTTAGGTGATGGCAGAACAATCAAAGTATGGCAAAACAAGTGGATAGACAATCCGCCAAGACTGGCCAGACCTTCAATCAGTTCACCTAATCATCAATTTCACGTCTCAAACCTTCTGCAGCAAAAGGAAAATAGATGGAATGATTGCCAGATCTAAAGATATGTTCACCCGCACGATATTCCTCTGGTAAAGAAAATCCGACCAAGCAGCTTCCCTGCATCAAATAAACCAGTCTGGATATTCACTAGTATTCAGTGAAATCGGGATATAATCAAAAAATTAAACCCAGTTCTGCAAACCACACAAGAAACAGTCATCAAAATATCTGGAAGCTATCAACTCCTCCTAAAGTACAACATTTTTGGTGGAGGGTTCTGCAAAATATCCTTCCTACATCAGCCATACCTCAAAGAGAAAAACTGAAAATTCTGCCAGATTGCAATCTTTGTGGAGAAGCTTAGGAAACAACACTCCGTCTTCTCTTCTGAATAATACTGTTTATTGAAGATTCAACTCGAGGATTACAATCATAGAGATACTCTCATCACCTGAGTATCACACTACTCTAATCACCTGAGTAGCTCTTAGCTCACGTGCTAAGTTTTACAAATGAAATCACTCGATAAGATCTAACAACCATTGTAAAAAAATTATTTATAGTCTCAATATTTAAGCCTTCTTTCTTCAGTCTTCAACTTGACATTCTCCACTCCAACTCCTTTTGCCTTTCTTCTCTCATAAACATAATTGTACCTATCAGAACTATCTGGTATAACTCTTCATACAGGTCAGTAATCTAAATCCCAATCACTAATAGATTACATTCATCATTTTGCTGACTACATATAAAGACCAGTCAACGCCATTTTTCCCATTCATTGGATGGATAATCTAGAAAGCCGGGAATGAGATTATTTACAACGGCAAAAATGGTTCATACCTGAGATTACCCATAAAGCATTTATGGACCTGAAGCCAAACCTATAAATGAAGACTTTGGAGTACAACAACAGAACCAAACCTCTTTCCACCCACAAATACTTCCTGCTCCAATGAAGACCATTACTATTGTTACACTGATGCTTCATTGATAGATGATAAGAACAATGCATGAACTGGATGGAGTTTCTATAACTCTGATTATAAGCTATTGATCCAAGGATCAGCTTCAACTGAAGCAACATACACACGGTTCTAGAAGCAGAAGCTTTAGCACTAAAGGAAGCTATACTTCAAATAAATCGTCTCAATTATGTGAAGGTAACTTTTTTTTGGAGATAGCTGTAATTTATTTAACATCCTTGAAAATATGAATTTTGATAAAAACAGACCTCGAGCCATCAAGAATGTAGACATTCAAACTCACTTGGATGATATCTTGAATCTAGTTGGAGGTGGGATTGTTTATTTTCGATTGATGGTGAAGAAGTTGAGGACTGACGAAGATAAGGTGAT
Organism: Moricandia arvensis; assembly: GCA_905132765.1. Lineage (NCBI taxonomy): Eukaryota > Viridiplantae > Streptophyta > Magnoliopsida > Brassicales > Brassicaceae > Moricandia > Moricandia arvensis. The sequence goes on from CAJHQP010001475.1 coordinate 18,688, forward strand.
AACAGGACTAAAGAAAATGAGTGAGATAAAGTGAAATCTAAAAGGACTTCGACGATTTGGAAAAGTTTTAGAGAGGGGATCTGGATTTAATGGATCGGTTTGGATTTGGGTATGGATATTCTTTAGTCGAATTTGTAATTACTTAGGTTTTCATTGGTTTCGTGATCTTTTACCATTTATTTTAATTTAAAGTAAAATTTAATTAAAATGGAATGATAAAAGGGATGAGTATTTGAGATCTTTTTTTTTGTTTTGCGTTAAGAGCATCTGTGCAACTTATTAGAGCATCTCCAATGCTAAACCCCCACCCAAAGTTCTTAAAAAAAAAAATTTCAACTTTTTCCTTCTTTTTTAAAAAAAAAAAAAAAAAAAAAAAGAACCACTCGCGGGCCGACACTTGGCAGTCGGGCCCGCGAACAGTATAAGAGTTGGTTCTTAAATAAGGATTTTAGGAACCAACTCTTATACTATTCATCGATGTGATGTGATTGTTTATTAATATTTTTTTTTTAAGAGTTAGGCACCCCCCAATGGAGGTGCTCTAATGTTACTACCTCCGTTTCACTCTACTTGTCGTTTTGGGTTTGTACACACAGATTAATAAAACATTTAATTTTACATATTTCTACATAAAAACACAATTACATATATACCTAACCACATTTAATCAACATAAAAAATAGAATAGCATGTAAAGTTAATAAATTATGCATTGAAATTATAAAATGGTATTTAGTTTGAAACAAATTTTTTACGGAGAGAGTATTATTTATTAACCTACTAAGTTCTAAATTTTATCCTTGTCTATCAACTATTAAAAGTCTCAGATCATGAAACAATTTATTATCCTGAGTAGGCAGCCGCATTAGCTGACTCTTCAAATTTAAAACGTATTAGCGAATAACAATTAGTACAATTCCCATTGAAAAAGAAACAATGTTATAGAGGTAATAGAGCCGTTGCACCTTAATCGACACATTTGTCAATCTTCCTTTAACCCATCTAACGGTCATATTTTCAAAATGATAAAAAAAAAACAAATACGACCGTTGATCCCAGCAAAACATCAGCTTTATCGCTTCTCAAGTTTATTCCATATGTCTATATATAAATCCTAAAACCAAGTGAACTAATACAAAAAAAAAAAAGAAAAAGAAAAAACCATAGTTTCTCTCCTCTATTGTTCAACTTTGTAAAACGAGAAATGGGAATCTCAAGATCTAAAGGAAACACACACAACATGTTCCTACTCTGCAACTACATCCTCTTAGGCTCAGCTTCAAGTTGCATCTTCCTCACAATCTCCCTCCGTCTCTTCCCATCTCTCTCCGGCCTCTCTCTCATCTTCCTCCACACTCTCACCATCGCCACCGCTGTCACCGGCTGCTCCGTCTTCGCCTCCTCCACAGGAGCAACCACAAGCGACAGATTATACGGTGCACACATGGTTGCCACAGTCCTCGCTGCCATATTTCAAGGCGCAGTCTCTGTTCTGATATTCACGAGAACAGGGGATTTCCTTGGGGTTCTGAAATCGTATGTTCTGGAAGAAGACGGAGCGGTGATACTTAAACTCGCAGGTGGTCTATGCGTGGTCATGTTCTGCTTAGAGTGGGTTGTTCTTGTGTTGGCGTTCCTGTTGAAGTACAGTGATTATTTGGACGATAATGTTGATGATGATGATGCTGGTAAGTTTCAGAGGCAAGAAGAAGATCTCAAGGATTGGCCTTCTTACCCTTTTCAACTCAAGCTTTAACTTTTCCATTTTTATTTCTATTCCACTTTTTTTCTATTTTTGGTTCTTTGGATACATTCTTTTGGTTGGTTTATATATATATATATATATTAATGTTTGTGAGATGGCAAAAAACTATATATCATGTATGGGTTTCATGCTTGTTAATTGATAGTTTTGTTCACATTAAAATAAGATCAGTGTATATTATAAAATCAAGTATTTCTTTAAAACAATCACTTCTCAGTTCTCTTTTGAACTTGGGAATCAAAGGATGAAATTACAGAGTGGCCCAAAAAAAAACTAAAGACTTTTTTTTTTCTGCTTGTTTTTAAAATTTAAAATGTGGAAACAGAAACAAATTTGAAACGGGATAACCGTAATTAATCAAAATTTGTAAACCGAATTTTCCCGGTCCGGGGGTTTAAACCGAGTGAATGGGGAAGACATGTTGGAGCTTTATCAGTAGATGTAATAATGTGTGTCCGATAAGCGTTGATGAAATGTATAAGGCTAAAGAAATGTTTCGGGGATGATATGTTCATCAACAGTGTCCACCCAAATGGCCACGTCAGCAACATCCACAATCGTATGAACCAATTATAATTAATTTTTTTAAAGAAATACCAAAAGAAGCGGAAAAAGAAAAAGAGAAGAGAGAAGAAAACTAAAGATGCTGAACAGAACAGTGGTTGTTGCTTCTTCATCAGTTTCTCTCCTACCAAACTCCAAACCTTTCTTCTTCTCCGGATATCGCTCTTCCTCCTTCTCCGGCGGCTTCATTCGTAGAGTTGGCCGTGCGCCTCTCCGAATGACGACGAGTCCTAGTTTGACCACGAGAGCTATGGCGGCACAGCAGCTCGCGAACGCCGATCAGCTCATTGATTCAGTCGAAACTTTTATTTTCGACTGTGACGGTAAGTCTCATCAAGCCACATAATGTTAATTTGGCAATTCATTCCTATTGATCTACAAGACCTGTGTGTTTTGCTTCTAAACTAGTATGCCTCTTTCGTTCAAAACATATTGAACTTACAACAGTTACGTAAAAGGTTTGATAATCCTAGAGGAATGTTAGTGTGAATAGAGAGAGAGAGAGAGCTTGGCCGATTACTGAGAAAGAGACTACACATTGTAGTTCACAATAGAACGATACACGTTTTGGGATCAGAAGAAATCGTTATAGATGAGGACATTTCTATCTATCTCTATCTTCTACCATTTGCTACTTGTGTGTGTTTTGTAGGAGTAATTTGGAAGGGAGATAAATTGATTGAGGGAGTTCCTGAAACTCTTGATATGCTACGTGCCAAGGTTGGTAACCCCAAATCTCATTTGATTTTAAGGTTTGAAATGACGTTTTAGCTTTTTTTTTTTTTTTTTGCACTTTCGTCTCAATTTCTTTGGGCAATTTTATTTCATTTACATCAATTGCTTTTCTCAATTTTCCAGGGAAAGAGGTTGGTTTTTGTGACGAACAACTCAACAAAGTCTAGGAAACAATATGGCAAAAAGTTTGAGACTCTTGGCCTTAATGTTAACGAGGTTAGTGACTTAGTTCCCACTCTAGCTGAGTCTATTATCCTTTCTTTTTTTTTAATCTTTGATGAAAGTGTAATTCTTTATAGGAGGAGATATTTGCTTCTTCTTTTGCTGCAGCTGCATACTTGCAGTCTATTAATTTCCCCAAAGATAAGAAGGTAACCCATCATCTTTAAATCATAAGCATCGTCTTCCAAGTTGTAATGAATCTTTATTCAGGTCTACGTGATTGGTGAGGAGGGTATCTTGAAAGAGCTCGACCTTGCTGGTTTCCAATACCTTGGAGGTCCCGTATGTATCTTCCTCACCTTCATTTCCAACTTCCCCGTTTCAATTTCTTTCGTCAACTGTCGTTATTCTGTAAATAAATACACAGGATGATGGTAAAAGACAGATTGAACTGAAGCCTGGATTTTTAATGGAGCATGACAATGATGTATGTCATATTTCCTTAATCCTTGATTTCCATATGTTTCTCTTTCTCCTTCAACTCATAGACTGAAACTGTGTTGCAGGTGGGAGCTGTGGTGGTTGGATTTGATCGCTATTTCAACTACTACAAAATTCAGTAAGGTCCTCTAATTATGTGTGTTTCCTTTACATATACTTACTGCTCTATGTTAAATTTTGTCCGAGTTTGGTGATCTAACAGCTTCTCTTTAATGGAAGGTACGGAACACTCTGTATCCGCGAAAACCCGGGCTGTCTGTTCATTGCTACAAACCGAGATGCTGTCACCCACCTTACCGATGCTCAAGAATGGGCAGGTAGGTTTGGCTTCTTGTATCCAACTTTTTCTACTGTCCTTATTATTCCCTAGTTTAATCGTGTTAGGATTTCTCCTCTTAAAGTGCTTCTGTGTCTATGGTTCCTTCATCCATGAACAACCACTTCTGGGTCTCAGGTGGTGGCTCTATGGTTGGTGCTCTTGTTGGATCCTGTCAACGTGAACCTCTTGTTGTTGGAAAACCCTCAACTTTTATGATGGACTATTTGGCAGACAAGTAAGATTAAATTCTCATATTCCTTTCTGCGATTATTTAACCAAGTACCACGTGATGCTAAAGCCATTGAGATTTCTTCTGTTTCTGTAATCATAGTCTTTTCTATAACAATACGCTACAAGTCACATATACTAGAGAAAAATGTGTTGTATGTCCTGAGTGTACAAAAGAGATTGCCAAATAATGAGAATATTGATCACTAATATTGTGCATTGCCATTTTCAAAAATAAATTGTGCAGATTTGGAATCGAAAAGTCACAGATATGCATGGTGGGTGATAGATTGGACACTGATATTTTGTTTGGGCAGAATGGTGGTTGTAAAACTCTGCTTGTCCTCTCGGGTATGACTAATCAATCATCCATAAACAGTTCCTCCTCCCTCTCTCTTCACAATCTTGGTTTCTTCATCTTGTTTTGAAGGTGTTACTTCAATCTCAATGTTGGAAAGCCCTGAGAACAAGATACAACCAGATTTCTACACCAGCAAGATTTCTGATTTTCTTTCACTCAAAGCAGCTAATGTATGATGAACAAGAAAGCACGTGCGGCGTCAATCACTCTGTATAACTCAGCAAATACAGAGTCAATCCATACGTTTATCTATCTATAAGCTAAGCTTTTTCTTATTTGTAGTGTCTTCCTTGTTCATGGCGAATTAGAGAGCCAACGAGTATTCAGTATCACCTTCTCATTCTCTCTCCAAGTGACATATATGATTTAATCATAAAATATAGCAAATAAAATACCTAAAGAAACAATGATCCTACTTGCGAGATAAGTGCTTACTCACTCTTAATGAAGCTTCACCTATGGAGGATTCATATATGTGATTAATGCTCACACACACCGTCCCTGTGATGCTTTATGCCAATCAATCAATGTTAAATATTGCACATTTGTTCGAACATGAAGAAATTTAAGAATCCCTTCATCAATATCCATATGTTTAAATCTTTCATGAAAGAATTGCAGCAACACAAAATATTAGCATTGATGCAGTCTAGGCCTTCTTTTGTGCAAAGACTCTGGCTTCTTAGTCGGGGTAGTTTTTTTAGTGTTGTTAAAATTAGTATTTTAGATCGAGAAACAAACATTTCACTCTGTAGAAACATTCATTTTATCTTAGGGAGAACAGAGATATGATACAGCTTCCTAATTCATCAAAGAGTGAGGAGAGATCATACAAGCCAGAAGATGTTTCCACATTAGATAAATAAGATGAAGAAGCAAGCAGCTCAATGATATTGTAATGAATCCGCATGAAATAAATTAATTGGTCTGAGAAGTGCAAGGTTTTACTTAACCTCTGGCTCGAGTCATAAATGAAACTACTAGAGCACTGCAATTAGCATAATAGACTAACTGCTTTTCTTGCATCTGCGCCTTTCCGTTTGTCATGAAAGTAGACAAAAGTGGGTTAGTTCTGGTCATATGCACATACAAACAAAAGCTGCAGTGAACCTCAAACATGTGAAGAGCCGATCAACACAGCATTGGTACCTGTGTACCTTTTGTTCACCCTCGACGTTCCCCATGATCCCTGAATCAGTCGGGGTGATACTCTCAATCTGGAAGCCACTCCTTCCTTCAGCGCTAAAGCTTTGTTGACAATCTTTTTCTCTGTACCACCATTACCAAGTGGCTCATTATTTTCTATTATGTAACAATCGGATTCTTCCTCTGTACCCTCACCTTTAACTCCAGAGCTGTTTAAATCACCACTTTCCTGTCCTTTTGTATCAGTTTTATCCGCATGAGAATCATCATTAACTCCCGAGTTAAATCCTCTTTGGTTATCAACTACACCAACATGGAGAAAACCGACGTCTTTATTTGTAAATTTCCCAATCCCAATCTCTTCTTTCTCCTCCAAGGACCCGCTAAGCGACTTCAGATTCGATTCTGTATCATTAACTCCCTTTTCTACATCAATGGACTTCAAGCAGCTATCAACTTGGTAAGAAGGAAATTCGGTATCAGCATTTTCACAATTTTGCTCGTCTTTACTCTGCTCAGGTTTAGTTTCCTCAACATCTACCACAGGCTGGCTCATCTCAGCTGCCAACAGCAGTTCACCTGAAGTAGATTTAGTATAACATGAGTATATTAGAAAATCAGATGGCAATGCAATTAATACCGTTCTCCTTAGCCAATGATTTCTCCAGCATGTCTACACCAGGGAACACCACCAAGTTCAGATTTTTAATTGCTTTTCTTGCTGATTCACGAACAGGCGTGAAGCCGAAGCCTGATGTCCATGTATCCATCAGTTCTGGCACTGCTGGTATGACTAATTTGTCTACTTTGAGAATGTCAAGCGCCTGATAACAAAGCACATGTAAATATAGATCTTCAGAATTGTGAACAAAAGAGAGTATAAGATCTCTAACAAAACTCACATGTGGCATGCAACACTTGAGGGCAATAAACAAGAGCTTGAAAAATATATAAACCGACAAACTGAATAACTAAAAGAAAGAAGTTAGGATATGGCAAGGTGTGGAAGACCTACAGATTCAATGCCGTTCATTAGTCGACGACACATCCCCTGACGCCTGTACACGTAGCGGGTTCCGATAAACGGCATTTCTGCCAGTTGGTTGCCGTGGATCCTGAGTAAAAAGATAATTCATTTTACGTTCTCAACATTCACTTGCATCCCCACCCAATATTTAATGAGAAACAAACAACTGAGGGATTTTTTTCTGAAGAGGACTTATTCTGCTATCATGTACTGCATTGTATCCAACGTTAAGAACTCCCTAAGTTTACAAAACACTATTCTATTCTGTTTTGAGGGGTAGAAAGCTTTGTATATATTAATACGAAGTGGTATTTTGAATCTTTGGTTAACATAATTGACTTTTGCAGCCTATTTTAAGCCTAGAAAATGTATTAATCCTTATATACCACAGACTCACCTGATAGATGCCACACCAATGATTTCATCACCCCTCTCCAAAACAGCAGTGAGAAAATTGCTGTAATTTAGCCGATGGAAGTTCGACCTACAGAACAATAGTACAAGGTTCAAATATAATATAGTAGCTTATGGACTCTTACCAGTCAATGCAGTCAGTTAGATCTCAAAACATTTACTTAGCACAGCATCTTATAGGAAAAAGAAGACAAAGGATACACACTACCCCCCCCCCCCTTTTGTAATGACAACCAAAGAAGTATTCTTTTCAGAGAAGAGTTGTCAAAATATGCAATCACAACCAACTATAAATATTATAGACAATCCCTAAGAGGCTTGCCAGTGAACTAACTCAACCAGACAGAAGTATCTAAGGACAGGTTTTGAGAATGATCTTACCCAAAATTGTAGACGATGTTTTCAAGAAGGTTGACACCACTCCTGTGATCAACTAAAGGTGAAAAGCACTCATCCATAACAGAAAATGCAACAGCCAGTTTGGCATTATATGCAATCTTCTCAGATATGTCACTATCGGAAACCTCACGAGGGAGCTCAAAGCGGCGAAGGAATGTCCAGGAGAAGCCCTCAGGCAATGAGTGTTTTACTCCAATGAGTAACTGAAGTCCATCAAATAACTAAGTGACAATAACAAACAAATGAAATACTCAGTGTTCAGTGTAGTACTATATCCGTAAACTACAGCATTCATAAAAAAATAGAAAGCTATTTATATTGATAACTGAAAATTACCACAGTATTAAACTTATTGACTTTCATTACGCCCCAGGAAAAAGTTATTTTGAAGGAATCCAACTAATTAAGAATAAAGTGAATACTTTTCCGATAATATTACAATTCGTCATTTTGGTAAATTCAAATTCAGGCCAAAAACTAAGCCTGGTTTTCGTCAAGTCTATAACAGTATGCATGTATAAATGATCCAAATAAAAATTTACAAATGTTACCACAAGAGGAACATTTTTATTCAGAGAATCAGAGTTGCAAAAAAAAAATTATTTGCAAACTGCACCCAGCGTTTCAAATATTAAAAATAGAAAAATAAAGGAAGGCTACCTCTTGACAATGCTTTCCACAAAATGGATGAGGACTACTTTCACCAGGTAACGTGCCATATTGGTTGATGCATGCTTGGTGATCTGCAAAAGTATGGAATGTAATGTTATAAGAATTTAACAGAAGCAAATAAACAAAAATAGTTGATGGATGAAACGCATTTAAGGTGTAATTCATACATTTTTCTTCACATAGGTGGCATCTCAACAAAGGGGAAAGAGTTGTAGTTCCATGATTAGCTGCCTCAACTTTCTCACAAAATTTGCATGAGCAGTAGCAACAAAACCAGGAACCAGAAGGGAATTTCTACAATTTATAGAAGAAACAGAATCAATAAGCTGCAAGGACATAGCTAATTCAAATGGTCAGTGATCATATCTTCTTTACCGCATCTTTCCCAATGTTTTCAATCGAAGGATTCAAACTATTAAATGATTTTGGACCAAAAGACAGATTCACTGCTTCAAACTTACTTTAATGCCTAGGCAGCTCTGATGAAAAGTTGATGGGCAACCATCACAGCAGGTAAGATCTCCCCCATCCCCGCATATAGCACATGTATCATCATTTTGATCGCCACTACCAAAATCCACAATATGGAACCCTTTTAGCACTGCTTCGCTTTGTTTGTTCCAAGACTCAAGAAAGCACTGCAAGAGAGAGTTCCCACCCTCTAAATACAGACTTTTGAATGGCTGGTTGTGTTTCCCTCCAGAATGAACCTCGAAATCAAGAACAGAAAATACTTCGTCACAGCAGTTGCAACGAATACCTTCTTTTGTAATTATTCCTTCTAAGAGCACTTCTGTGTTTTCGCAGTTCATGCACTCAACTTTCCCGTTAAGTGGCACAATGGCTGAATCAATCATCCATCCCATCATAGTGCGTTTTCCTTCAAACAAAATGTACCCATTCTCGTTGGAATCCGCATCCGACAAAGAACTGCGAGCCGACAACGCACCACGCTTTCTATTATGTTTTTCTCCCCTCTTTATTTTTCTGACAGAAACCGAACTTCTTTCTAAGTTGTGTCGTTTCTTCTGCGCTTTTTCTCCTACTCCCTTTCTCGAGATCATATCTTCATTAGTTTCTCTGTCCTTCCAGCTTGACCTTGGCTTACCTGTATCGCTCCGTTTCTTCTGAGATTTTCTCCTTAGAAGGTGAAGGTCTTCTTCTGGCAGCAAGCCAAGACCAGAGACAGCGGTGGAGTCTACTTGATCCTTCATGCTGCGTTCCAGATTTGTTTTATAGACTTCATAAGCTTTGGTCACTGACCAGTGAGTCTTTCCCTCAGGATTCACATAAACAGCAGCATTGTATGTCTTCCCGTTTCGGGGCCTGTATTCAACTGTCCAACCAGCAGCTAGAAGTAACTGAAGTATGCGGTCACTCAGCTTTTTCTTAGATTGTAATTTAGATTGTCTTCCATCCTCATTCTGCTCTTCTCCCATCCTCGTTTCGCCATCACTTAAGGGTTTGTTGTTCTGTGACTGTAAGAGACTCTCACAAGGCTTCAGTTTCTTCGTTGCTTTACAATCAGACTCATCTGTCTTCCCAGGTTTCTTCTTCGTCTTTGGTGTTGGAGGTCTTCCACGCTTCCGTCCCACCTTCCTTCCCCTGCAATTGCCTCCGTCAGACTCAGCTCCCTTAGTCGCCCTGCCTCCACAGTTACGCTTTGGTCTCCCGGATTTATCAGTAGAGTCGTCACCCATATCTGGAGTTCTTGCAAGTTTACAGTTTGTGTCAGATTGGCCTGTGATGGGAAACTTTCTAGGCCTTCCCCGCTTACGTTTGACTTTTAGCTCTTCAGCATGTGGCTCAAGTACCTGGCTCCTAGAATCAGCTCCAAGACTTACTTCTTTGTTCTCCCCAATAACGCAAATAACTTGGTCCTCATGAATCTGCAGCTTCCGCGGCCGTCCTCGTTTGCGTTTAACTTGAGCTTCTTTTCCATGTGGCTCAAGACTCCCGCTTTCACAATCATCTCCATGAGTCTCCTTAGGCACAGGAAATTCCACAAGCTCACGTTTGGCTTTTTCTTTCACCTCATCAACAGAAAATCCACCTCCAATGTTGCCAACCTCACTTAAATCTCCCACAGCCACACCATGGTTTTCTGTAATCTTTGCCACAGACCCTGACCAAAGAGCCTCCCCTTCTTTCACCTCATCAACACAACAATCGCCCCTGTTGTCAACCTCACTTAGATCTCCCACAGCCACATCACTGTTCTCTGTATCCGTTGTCACAGACCCTGAGCGAAGAACCTTCCGGGTAATGTTGACCTCGCGATCAACCGGCTTAGCCTTTACCGTTTTCTTGTTCTTCATCTCGCTTACACTCTCTATTCTTGTTTCTTGCTCACCCTCTAGACCAGGTTCGCTGGAACTTCCGTTTAAGTGAAATCTGTTAGGCTCCCGCATAATGTTCTCAGATTTTCAGATATTAACAGAGACCCTATTGCCAATTATCTGGTGAGAGAATCACAAAGTATCAAAATCAAATTCAAAAAAAAAGAAAAGAAAATCAGGTACAATAAAGGCAGGATCTCGTAAAATCATAACCTCAAACAAAAAAAAAAACAAATCAAGAGACAGATAATAAGAAGAAGAAAATCGAAACTCTAATCAGAAGAAAAGAAACGGTAACACATGGCCTTACCGCGAAAATTGGCTGGATCGGGCGGAGAAACGAAGGAATGGAACGAGAGAGTTGAGAGAGACGCCGGGAAATCAACGAATCGGCTTCAGAGATTCGCCGGAGATTAGCATTGTGGAATCGGTAGAGGAGAAAACGAAGAGACACAACAGTGAAACGGAAGGAACAAGGGTTTAGTTTTGATGTGAAAGTGGTGTAGACAGAGACGAAAAGAGGTTTTTAATATATTTACTCTAAAAGCACATGCGCGTATCGGGACAATTTAATTTTTTTCCGGGTAATGACGATCTGTGAGGGTAAATTCGTCATTAACTAATATTATTTTATCGTAGCCCTTTCCCTCCATTTTAGCTCAGGCTATTTTTGTTTTTATATAAACTAGGTCGTTTTCCGCGCTACGCGCGGATATATCTTTTTAAATTTTATAATTTCACATTTTTACCGTTTAACATATAGTATAAGAAGAGAAGAGTGACATGCGCTATTTTGGTTGCTTAAATGTTGCATGTAGATTTATTTTGGTATTTTCTAAACAATTGTGTTTTATAAGTTTGCAAAATACCCAAATCGTGTTCTACATAGACAATTTAAAATGTCAAAATGTTGCTTTTAGTTGTTTTCTTGAAGATCATCATATGAGTTGTGCTGACGTTTTTTGCTCGAACACATGCATGAAACTTGATTCTTATCCAGCTTCTCAAGTATTTGATGATTTTCTTGTGTTGTCAAAGTAAGAATGTGTCGCCAATGATGCAAGCATTAGCTTCCCTGTAAATAAGAGGTATTAATCATATTGCATTGTTAAGTTGTTTTTCTTTTTTACCTTTTTCTATTTTAGAGATATTGCTTGTCACTATAACAAATTCATATTTTCAATTACTTATGTTTTGCAGCTCTCCGAACGTAGATGATTGGTTGTCTTGTAGTAAAGTTTTACAATTGTTAGTCTAATATGTATATTTATATAAGATAGAACGTATCTTAGAAATATAGATATTTTGTTTGCGTACATATTTGTTTTTAAACAAACCAACTATGAGCTTTATTGTAGTTTCTAGATTATAGCGGATAATTCTTTGCATCATGCATTTTTTTCAAACTACATCAGCTTTACCTTACATGATTATGTGACAATTTTAATTTATTTTGTTTGGGCAAGCTAGTGATATTGTTACCTAAAAAATAGGAAATGTGAATTTAGATGTTAAATACAAATAAGGTGAATATGTAAAAATATTAATTTGGAAAGGGTTGCTAGATTCTGGAATAAATAATTCTTATAAACATTAAATTTTCTAATTATCCCGAACTAACAATACATATATATATATATATATATTTACGTATTTAGTAATTGATAGAAGTATTCCTAGGTTGACATTTATATAAGAATTGAATCCAAACAAAGTTTTCATTAATACTAATTGATCATCTTTGCAAAACGAAATTATTTTATTTGAACATCATTTAAAATGAAATTATTTAAATGTATACATTTTAGAATATTTAATTTTTACAATATTAACAATTGAATACCCGATTTTACACAACAATTCTAACACCAAACTTTTATGTGTTCAATGAAAATTTAGTTTTCAAATACTATGTCAACTTTAGCTTTTGTATGTATAATTGTAAGTCAAACAAAATTTATACCATATATATGGTAAAATAGTGGTGAATCTTGCATTTTTCTTTTGACTTCTTCCTCTGCATTTTTAATTCGAACCTTAGTTCTAATTTACGAACTTATTTAAGTTATGGTTAAAGCCGAATTATGTTTTACTTGGGTCACACCATTAAAACATGTTCATACAAAAGATTATTATGTTAATATAATGTGATTTGGTTAATTTGAAAAATATATTTGTGGAAAATTCATCAAATTATTAGTCTAGAAAGACAATTGATGAGTTAAAATTGGGAATATTGAGTGTTGGTGAGAATAGTTGAGGAAAACAATTGATGTCGATTCTTTTTGAATCTATAACTTTATAAAGACAAAACTAAATTGTCTATGTGGACATGTTGAGAAGCCAAAACAGCGCTCTTCTAAAATTTTCAAATAATATAATAAAATAATGATAAAACAAAATAAATATATAGAATTTTGTGCAGACAATGAAGAATTAGTTATAGAAATCAATCACTATTCGATTTGTTTCTATGTGGACATAGAATCAACTTAGAAGACATCACACAATGCCTCAAAATATTCTTTGAAATTGAAAATCTTAACCAAGATACTTTACAAAGATGTTATGTTTAAATTGTAATCAACGTTTACATAAAATATTTGTTAAATTAACCATTTGCCCAAAAAAAATATTAGTTACATAAGAGAAGACCATGGTTGCTCATAAGAGAATTGTTAAACAAAGGTTGCTATGAGGTGGTACATACTGCAAGTTAAGATCTCAATGAAGTTGCATATGTCACCACTCACAAGCAAGTCCCAACTGACCATTTTAATTCCATCATACTTAGCTTCTTATCAACCAACTAAAACATAGAAGAAAAAGAAAAGAATTTCTTTTTTTGCAGTAAAAAAAATGTTTTCTTTTGAAAGGTGAAAATGTATGGGGAAAAAAAGAAAGCGTTAGCAAGAGGAAAATTCACAGAAGAAGCAATGTGTCCTTGAAGTGAGGAATTGAAGAAAGAACAATAAGCTTTCCGCACAACAATCAAATAGTTTTTGGATAGACTTAACTATCTAGATATGTTGATTCATATTTCGTGATTCATCTACAAAATGTGCAAATACACACACAGATTAAAGTAGAAACGAACAGTTATAATTCGTGTTTTTCACATAAGAGCTATTAAATGAAAGTGCTTATTTTGTATATAAATGAAGTTTTTTGCGATCAAACATTAAAATCGAATAACTAAAGAAATATCATCTCAAAATAACACTATCGTTCATGGCCAATCAAGTTTAGTCATATAATTCATTTACATGTAAACTCTAAAGTGAACTAAAATGATATCTTATTTTCTAATAGATTTACTGTTTTTTTCACTGATAAGAGTTTCTTTATGATTGACAGTAAGAATAAAACAAACCATGTGCAAGGGATCCCTCCTTCTCCTTCTCCCTCTCTCTCTTCTCCCTCTCTCTCCCCCCTCTCCCTCTCCCTCTCCTTCTCTCCCTTTATTTTTGCTCTTCTTCACATCTTTGTCCCTGCTCTTCTCCCTTTCACGATGTGGATCATGATCATGTCTCTGTCTTTATCACATCCCTTTTCGTTGTCTTTTCTCCCTGGCTCTTGAAATTTCGTTTCAAGTTATGAGATTCCTGCTTTGAAACAAATGTCAAAGGCTTATCAAAAAAGATACATAAGAACCCATATGTAATAGTATGAAACTCACATGAAAGAATAATATCAAACGCTAGATGTTGTGAAATAATATGCCCACACTCAACCTATTCCACATAGCAACAACGTTGCGTGTTTTCACTTCTCTTAGTTTTATTTCTTTTATCTATTTCCACGGGTGAGGCGGTTTTGTTATGGTTTGACCATGAACCACATATTCGTTCACTACTGTAGCTTTTATGTACCTGTCCTCCTTGCTGTTTTTTTCAACTTGACCTCTCTTTCTGGGTTTCTGTTTGCAAAGATGTTGTTAACGTCTCTCGCATCTCTGTTTATCACTGTTCACCTGTATTCTTGGCATCTAATTTTTGCATTTTGTTTTCATGTGGATCCACTCGCTCTCCCTTCCAGCGTTCTAACCAAAACCAGAAGAAAAAATTAAACCAACTTATATTATATTCAAGGACGTAAAAATATAAAGAGCACGTTCAGTTTTAGATACCATCTTCTCTGGCATGTATCTTTGATTCTCAGTCATGTGTCCTCTGAGTTCCCTCAAAAATTTTGCAGTCCGGTGTTCTTGTCTCAGAACCAAAATTGAAAGAGAACTTTAAACCAAACTAAAATGGTCATGGCTTCTGACACTCAAATCTGATATGAGAATAACATAAATATTTGACCGAGAAAATAACATAGATCTTTAACCAAACGAAATTGAGATTTTTTACCTCATCTTTTGCTAGAAGCTTAACTCTGTTCCCTGGCTTCTCTTAAGTTCCATCTCAGCATCTCCCAGCGCCTGGCCTTGCAAATTGTCTCGCATATATATATAGGGAAAAACTTACTTTTACTTGTACCTAAAAGAGACAAAGGAGATCAATCGAAACTTACTTGTACTCCTTTGTCTCCACAATATTTAGAGTTGGGGCGAAAGAAAAAAAGTGAATTGGTGTGCTGATCAGCCTCTACGAGCTATTGTTGATCACATAAAAAGATGAGCTTCTATGAGCATCAAAGAATACAAAGGGGTAGCGACGGTGGATGTGAAGTCCAATGCTATGGCGATATTTGTGGTTTTTGATTCCTATCAAGTGTTGCCAAGGAAGTGGCCAGCGGCGTATAAATGGAGAAGCAGAATCCGAAGCGAGGGTAGGAGTTGTTATTGTGTTTAAGAGTATAATAATTGATGTAAATTAAACGGATGTGAATTGTCGATGATGAAAGGAGTGGAGAAGTCAGGAACGTTTACGGAAGAGAAGTTGGGTCTGACATGGCAAATTCGTTGTCTCTGATTGGTTGATTTTCCTATCCTACGTGGACACTCTCATTGCCCCTCATATCCCCCTTTTATTATAGTATAGATTGAAAATCGGAGAGACCAATGTGTCTTCTTTGCTTAGGATTAGATTTGGACATCTGGTTGTTTTGGTTTGGTTCCTGACTTATGAATATTCCAAAACGAAATGTCATTTCTGTTGAGTTTATATATACTAGAAATATAGCCTCCGCGCAAGCGCGAAGTCGAATCCGTTTTCTTATGCTTTAAGTGTGTATGAGATTTTGTTATTTGTATCTTGTCTAAATTTTTGTTTTTCTTTTGCGTATTGCAATATTGGAGTCATCACTTCTATTGAGTTCACTTCCGTTTTGTTATGTCTTCAAATGAAGTGTAATTTTCATTAGAAAGCCAAATAAAAATTAGGAAGATTACGACATTAACTTATGTACATAAGATAGTTTGAAGATCATGAAGTTTAATCCTTAAAACTTTCTGTACTACTTTATGAAAAATTCTAATTTATATGTAGAGATGAAATCTTTAATTTGCTTGTTGACATGGAATAATAATGTAACGTCCTCACCGCCCACGGTTAATAGGCTGCCCATGTTCGCGCTCTCGGCCCGTGGATCCCATCCCATCTGACGATCGGTTCGTTAATTTTTCCAAAGTCTCTGAATCATTGTTTACTGACCCTACAATCACCACCCGACCTTCTTCGTGTTTTGGATTCACTCGCATGGTATCGTGGACACCCTTAAAAAATACCAAACTGTAATATTATTATATAAAATTTGGTTTCTAGTTTACAAAATCTCATGTATTTCAGTTGGTTATGTCAATCAAATAAACATTGAGGTGAAAGGTTCAATACATCATTTTAAAAAAAATAATTACGTGAGATCCACTTACCGCTGACGTGGCGGAAGGGGAGAGAGTAAACTGTCCCATTATAATATATATTTATTATAGATCACTAAAATTATTAAAGTTTCTTAAATTTCTTTTATTTAATGAATATGCATATTAATCCCACCAAGTTTCTTAAATTTCTTTTATTATTAAAGTTTCTTAAATTTCTTTTATTTAATTTCGAAGCATATTAATCCCACCAAATTTTGTTATTTTTTTAATACCCAAATTTTTGTATTACCCATTTTGATACCCACACTAATTAGTTTGCCATTTTAATACACTTATTTAAAAATTATGTTCATTTTGATATGCAAGTACGCTCAATTTAATAACAAATTTCAAACAAAACTTAAAATTTCAGAGTTTATTTTAAGAATAGAAGTAACTAAATTTTGTATAATCTTAAATTTCATGTAATATTAGTTTTAGTTTTAATTTCAAATTTAGTTTGTTTTATGAAGTTTAAAAATTATTTATTCATTTATTCAGAATTTCAAAATACTATCAAAGATTTAGCTACTTTTATTTAAAAACTTAAAATAAAATTTGAAAATTTAAGATTTTTGTTTTGAATTTGAATTTTTTTTAAGTTTTGTTTGTGTTAGGATAATTTTGTGCATGTGGTTTGTGTGTACTACGAAAACATGAAGTAAGCGAATAATAAGCATGAAGAGAAATCAAAAGCAATGTTTTATTGATCTTTACAACCGGGACTACAATAGTTGGTATATAAACCATAGATCTAGCCGTCTAGTTCTAATTTATTAGTATTGAATAAATGATCTCTTGTTATTTGGTTTGGGTCCCCTCATATAGATTATTCGTAGTCGAAAACTAGGTTGAAGACTTCCATATTCAGAAATATGGAGAATCCCACCTTAACTAGAAGTTTTTCATTTTCCCCAGATGTAGGGATGGAGCGGGGTCTAAGTCGGGATTTATATAAGCATGGATTGAAGGCCAACGTCTTGCTCGGAAGCAAAATAAATATCTTCGAGAATTATTTATTCTCAATAGTTTACCCCTTATCTTTTGAGTTATAGGTGAAGTCGGGAGATAAAATGTGCACCTCACTTCGCTCGGTCAGAGTTGTTCATCCTTAGTAGGTTTATGATGAGCAAGATGTTGTTTCTTTAATGCATTTTCCTGGTTGTTCTGGCATGGACGACGTATAAACCCGAATGTTGGGATTTAGTCGTAAACAATGGAAGGATGATTGTTGTATAATAAGCATTTCCAGACTTGGAGCATGATGAGATCAATTAATCTCGGAGGATTCATGATCCGTTCTCGCATTTTAGTGGATGACGTGATTCATTTCTTGGTGCATGGCCTTGATGGAATGTAGCCTTCTAGTAATCTGATTCGAGTGGCACATAGTCTAATCAGATGAAGGAATCGTTGATGTATTGCAGTGGGTACAAAGGAGGCATACCTTTTTCTGAAATTTTAGAGGGCAAGATTCTGAGGATCAGGAGGAAGTTCTCCTTGCCTCTGTCTATGGAGGTTCATAGCCCTCCTAAGTTTGAACGATCTCCTAAAGGTGGATTGGATGAGGTAGCGATCTACAAGGATCTCTTGGAAGTGGACTTTAGAGGGGTAATACCTGCCCTAATAGTCAAAGTTTTGTCGTACCTTGGTATCTCTTCCTTCTCAACTTACTCCTCTTACTTGGCGAACTCTGATTACCGCAGGTGCTAGGAGAGTTCCATGGAATATTTTTTGGTGTGCATGAGATCTTGTAGTCATACTCTTGGCTAATAAGAAAGGATTTTATCACATTCGTTCCTGAGATGGCCAACTGATTGTCGAGGAGACGCTGAAAGCATATCAGTTAAGTAATTGTTCCCGCGAAAACGCATATCAGTCAGACTATGCACTAAAACAAATTGATCCCATATGATAAGTCCAACCATCTTGTCTGAGTCCAACTAGCTTGTCTTAAACCGGCAAACTCAACCGCGATGTATGATCCAACAATACTTATTTGAATTCAACTATATCTGTCCAGTCAAGAAGCCTTGTCTTAAATCGAACCACTAAATTCAGATTCACAGCATGTCGTATAACCGCCATCTGGTCCGACTTTCATGGACATGGTATTTATAATTTTCTTGCCATTCGAAAATCATGTTAGAGCTCTAACTGCTTCAATAATATTAGTCATGCAACTCATGCCCCCTTGTATAATCATACTTTCTTATTCTTTGGCCTAAGTGATCACCGAGATCACAACCTTGGATCACTCCAAATTAGTGGTGGCAATTAGGCTGTACCGACCCGCTTAGGCCCGCCCCGCCGCGGTCCAAGGTTGATGAGGGTCTTCGCGGTACCGGCCCGCGCGGGTCGGCCACGCGGGTCACTCCAAATTAGTTGTGGCAATTGGGCGGTCCCGAGAAGTGGTGCCCAATCCCGACCCGCGACTTACACATGCCCTTGGCGGGTCGGCCTGCGGGATGTGATGCACATGGTGTACAGCAGCTGATGTGCAAATATACGTATGTTTAGTGACATGAACTCATCTCTTTGTCGTTAGAAACATGTTTTTTTGGGGGGCAAGGAGTCTGCGTCGTTAGTCTTTTTTAGGTAGGGACTTAGGGTTTTGTTTGTTTTTTTTATGTAATTTTTAAAATTATACTAATTATTTACTTATTTTTCATTGGTCAAGAACTCAAGTATTATTTACTTACTAATTAATGACTTTCAATCCTACGATACACAGTGTGAGATTTGGCAAAAACCAAAAAAAGGCTAGGAGTAGGAGAGAGGAGAGACTTACCAGCATCACGTAGCTCATCAGGATCAGCCAAGGAGTGTCCTCTGAACCTGTAAGTCTCACATTCCACCAAGGTTGGACCTTCTCCTCTTCTAGCTCTTGTGACTGCCTCGTAGAACGCCACAGTGACGTCTTCGCAGTCCTGTTTCAAGACTTCTCTCTTGATAGTATCTAAAGGATTAATCCAGACACAACAGGCTCTCCAATAACCTTCTTCCATGAAATTCATTTATAGAGAAAGGTAACTCTTAATAACAAGCTAGATGTTGACCACATCTTTTGACACAGACTCCAGAAATCAACCTGTATGTTACACTAATGATTGTTCCATACAAGGAGCGGCGAAAAAGATGAAGAAAAGAGAACCTTCTTTTCGAGCTTTCGCAATCTCATCCATTGTGTCAACACTCATCACATGAACAACAAAGAGAGGCATGTTAACAAAACGAGCCAAACGAATTGCCCATGCAGTGGCTTCTCCCTCAAGCTGTAATTGTCAAACAAGCATCTCCGTTTTCACTTGAACAAATATTACAGGAGCAAGAGAAAATATGAAGAGAGAAGCTTATTATAAAATAGAAAATACAAGGCTTAGATTACCACAAGAGGCCTTGACATAGAATGACCCTCTAGTCCTGTAATGCCCAGTTCAATCATTCTTTTCTGTCCCTCGAAAACTGCATCTCCATTTTCAGCATGAACCATCGCCAAGGCACCGAGGGATTTACATCTTTTAAGACCTTCCAGGAGGAGGTCATCAGTGACCATAAGTGATCCTTTTTACTCTAGGAAGAATTTGAAAGAGTAGATACCTACATATTAAGAGACAAAAGCACTCAGTTTCATCATAGCAGTGGAAACTAAGGGAGACTGAAAGACCAAACTATTAGGCATGAGTCAGTGGCATTTACCCTTTTCCTTGACCATTTTCTCCATGTCCTTAGAAACACCTTCATCCCATTTTGTGATCGCCATATGAAAACCGTAATCCATGCAGGAGTTTCTGGATTTGTTTTCTTAGGCTTCAAAACCAGCCACCAGATTCCCATTAACCTGTATAACAAAGTCTATATGCATAGTTGTTCCACCAGCTAACGCTGCTGCTTGACCACTGAAGAAATCATCAATAGTCTCTGTACCCATAAACTCCACGGCGAGGTGCGTGTGTGGGTCAATTCCTCCTGTTTACATTGAAGAAAAGAATAAGAACGATGTGAGAAAAAGGTACAATTTTTAATTAGAAGCAAATATTCTTATAGGATCAGATATATAACTGTGGAAACAAAACTTTAAAAAGGCCAAAACTGATGAATGTATCAACTACTAAGAATTGATTTTAACCTAGTATGACAAACTTTCTAGTAGCATTGAGTACAATAACTTCATCTCCAACCTGATATAAAGTGACAAAAGACTCTTCAAGCAGATCAAAAATAAAAAAGGATACAAGATTACAAAGGATGAGCAACTTGTTTGAGAGAGAGGGCGAGGGCGATACGAACACGATGAGCTTCTCCAGTAAGAGTAAAGCTTCAGCTTCTCCTCCTTCTCCAGTAAGTGCATGGTTCGCCGTGAACCACCGCCAGAGCACAAGAACCACCGTCGGAGCTTTGTCGGTGGTCCAAACTTCTTCTTCTTTTTTGTCGGCGAACCTCCAATGGTGTAGATCAAAGACGTATGTACCACAAGAACAACCGTCTGAGCTCAAAACACCATCATCGGAGCTCCATTTGGCTCTGAATCACATTTCTCTAACCCTTCTTGTTTTTTTCAGGTGTTCACACGAACTGGACTGCCAGGAAGCGATTCCTCAGTTTCCCGAAGGCTCATTTGGGCCCATCCCGCGCAAAGCCCGATTCCGCACAGTTCTTATCCCGCGAGGCCTGCTACAAAATCGGGCCTGGATGTTCATGCCCAATCCCGCCCCGCTCCAGTGCTTCTCAGGCCTGGCCCGCGGGCAAGTAAAAACATTGCCATCTCTACTCCAAATAGGTATGTGGAACACTGGCGCTAGCCTCTATCTTTCTACCCATTGCTCTACACCAGTGTTTGTTTGTGTTAGTACTAAAACTTGTTCTAAAAATCGGCTGCCTAGCCGATTAATCGGACGAGTAATCGTGAAGCGGAAGGTATCCGTGGCGAAATAGTTCAATTAGTTGCATTCTACGCTCGACGGGTTAACGCTTACCATAAAATTGAAAGGTGTATGTTTAATAAATGAAAACGCATGGCCTAAACACATCACTTCCTCATGAATATATATATATATATATTCCAGTTTGGCCCATTTACTTGTTACTTCCTCACGCATTCTACGCTCGACGGGTTAACGCTTACCATAAAATTGAAAGGTGTATGTTTAATAAATGAAAACGCATGGCCTAAACACATCACTTCCTCATGTATATATATATATATATATTCCAGTTTGGCCCATTTACTTGTTAAGCCCATCCATTTGCCATCATGCAAGCCCAAAACCAATCATTAACCCAATCATTTCTCAAACTTTATTCCCTATACAAAATATCCCTCATTTGTTTTTAAACCTTGACTTTGAAAAGTAAGAAAACATCTTCTGAGCGTGTATTATATATGTTTGACGTGTAACTTTAACATGTATTATATATAAATATGTTAAAATGAAGTATTATACATACTAGATCTTTTATCCGCGCTACGCGCAGATTATGTACTATACATTTTTAATTTTTTATATTTTAAAATTATTTCACATTATATAATTACATTAGATAGTTTTAAAACTTTTAAAATAATAAAACTGATCATGATAGCGTGAGTTTTTTTGTTGTGATTTTTTACACATTATTATATTGATTGATTTTGCTTTTCATAATTTACATATTTGCATCCATGAAAAAATGAATAATTTTAATTTTAATGATAAGTAATTGATTATATGTTTAAGTATAACTGAAAAATAAAATTACTAAAAAATTATATAATATTTTTAATAGATAAATATAGTTAACTCTCTATGTAACTTTTTTTAATGTTTTTGGCCAATGTTTTCCTTCTTATGTTAAGGATTTATTAATTCAAACCAAATATAATTCCTTAGAAAATATATAATTTAGTCAACAATATAATTCCTTAAAATTTTATGTAATCAATTCCCTTATAAATTTAGTCAGATTATATTGCCATACATAAAATTTTAGTATTAATTTTTTTGTAGCATTGAATTTTGTATGCCATGAAATCTAAACCTTTTGTCAAGTTCTGTTTTTGAATTATTCCAAAGTTATAATACCTTAGTTTTAACTTTTAAGGAATAAACAATACTGAAAATTAAAATATAATTTTGCATTCAAAATTTCCTTAATTTATCTTCAAATATATATCTTTTAATATTTTTGAGGATAAAAGCTTTTAGCAATATTTTTATTACTCTAATGGTTTAGCACAATTGTCTTGTAATCTCAAATTGTGTTTATTCAGAAAGTTAGAAAATGGAGTATAAGGTTGGCTTCTAAAATTGTTGATTGATATTCTCTTAGTACAGTTTTTAATTTGGTCATCAATCTAATTCACCCCATAAAGATTGGATTATATTTCTTTAATGTTTTTCGTTAAGCTTGATTTTCACACATTTTAACAAAATTGTGATTATTTTTATCCTAATTAATGTGGACACAATGCATCTTAATCCAAGATCTCAGTGTTTAGAAGAAACCATTGAATGAATCTTACATGATATCTTCTGCTTTAATTGATATTTGTTTTTTGAACATGTTATAAAAGAAAAAACTACTCTAACTTATCTCTATGCTTCTCATAAATTTGAGATTACTACTTTTTCTATGTTTAGAAGAAAAAATAGCATTCCTCTATGATACAATTATATTTTTTTATTTTTAAAATAAAATAGTCTCTTTTAACTATTAATTTTTATTATTATTATAAATAAAATAAATGTATTTTTTTAATATAAATGTTTTTAGAGTTTCTATAATTTAGAGAAAAAAAATAAATGAATAAATTGTAGGTGGTCTAAAAACCAATAAACAAATCCAGAGGAATAAATCGTAAACAAAAAAAAAACACAATCATATGAAAAGTACACTTATTGTCAAAACGCATCAAGAAAAATAAAATGGTATCTTTCTAAAAATATTATTGTATCTTCCATGTAACAAAACACAATCATATAATCGTATCTTCCATGTAACAATACTTTCTTCATTTTGGAGGCTAATGGAAATGGTATCTTTCTAAAAAATGCAGAAAAAATATCAGAAACAAAAGATTATAAAGATAGATGGCTACTCTGAAACTATTTGTTTTAGATAAAAAACAAAATCGCAGAACAAAATGCAGCACAAACGTTGTAGTTCACTCACTCTTCTTCTTTCTCAGGCTTCTTGAAGCCAAAAATACAAACATCACTCTTCATGATGTGTAATTCTGATCTTGTGCATCTTGGATTCTGCTTCCTATTTGTTCTTATTGTTCTCTTTTCTTTATCATTACAGGTTAGGGACGTGAGATTGATTATGGAAATGAATTCAAGACGGTCAAAGGGAGTCGTGTATGTTTTCTTTTATACTTGTATATGTCCACTTGGTACGGAGTATTCTGCATATTCAGTTGCCTCTGCAATATTTAACTGTATTCTTATATACAATATCAATCTGATAATGATGATCAATTCTGCATGCTCAATGTAGATGTCAGAAAACATGAACCCTATTTCAGTTGGTACTTTCAGGAGAGAATCCATTAGCCTATCACGCTTAAGCAGATACTTATTTTAAGAAGTAAAAATATCTTGAACCTATTTCCTTATTTACTTAATATTCGATGAGTAAATATTTTTTTGTTAGACCATCTTTAATGCCATTCTATTTATTTTTTTATAATTTCTTCTAAAATAGAGTAATTCTATTATGAAGTAACTTTTGATCCAATGATGTTAAATTACTTCTATAGGTGAATCATGGCTGCATTTCCCTGTTCCTTTATAGTTAACGTCAATTTCATTGTTGTATAGTTCTTTTGACAGTTAAGCGGGTAAAGGCCTTTACCTTTAAATTAACTATTATAATCAACTCGTAGTGCTGATTGTATAAGCCACTTAAAATCATGGGACTTTCTCTAATACTATATATATATATATATATATATATGTTTTTCACATGCAACTACTATTACAAAACACAACAAAACATCAATCATCATATCATATGATCATTGCATCATATTTCAAACCATCTTATTACATCGCTCAAAGATTTTCATTTTTTTTTAATTTCCTTTCTATGTTTCACAAAAAAAAATAATGTGAGCGGACAAAGCCGACGAATGAATTCAGTATGGACTTTTGTATCAATTCATCATAAACAAATTCAGTATGGACTAATATAAATCTAATGGTTGAATCACTTCACGTATTGTGACTGATATATGAGAGACACTTGCATAATGTAAAAGAAACAGAAAAACATAGAAAAGCTTTATTATGGAATAAGTAGAGAGGAAGATCTTACAAAGTTCAAGTGCAAGGGCAAAGCTGATAAGCAGACAGTGAGACATCCATTGGTCGATATCAATTGGAATCTTCTCCTCTGAATATTATATAAGTCATGTCGTGACCCAACGCATCATCACTTTGTAGTTGGTCTTGAAATTGAGCAAGGGTCCAAATTGTGAGGACCAAACCGGTTCAGACATTCCAATTTATACTTCTTAGTCAACTACACATGACTAATGCAAGAAAAAAGCCAGAGATCTTAATCTATTTTAAGAGCCAACAATATCTGAATCTTAAAGTTACTGAACAAAGTTTCAAATCAGAGAGGGTTGAATGTGTAAACTGAAAGAAAGATAACTTACATGTAAAAGCTTAATGTTGGGTGTAGAAAAGTCCACTCTTGGTGAGGTGAATGTTTTCGAAGCAGAGTTGGTGGATTAGGGTGAGGATTTTTGTGGTGACAGTGAATGTCCTGACAAAATAAAGAGGCAAAAAGACGGAGGTAAATCTGGCTTTTGCGGTGGAGCTCTGAGACATAGACGATGGAATGGGTGATACGAACGATGACTATCCATATTTCTTTTTGCGAGCTGTAATTTAACAACAGCAAATTGAGAGAGACATGACAGCTAGAGGTAGTTGTTTGAATGAAGATGAGGAAGGAGATCACTTTGAAAACAGATTCGCAGATTAAACCATTTAACCACATCGTACCTACTTTCTGGGCTTCTTTCGTTCATCTTCTACATCCTCGTCATCTACCTCATCTCAATGGACTGAACTACGAAGCAAATAGAACCAAAGGTGAAATAGAAATGTCAAATAGAACTGAAGTTGTAACACAAAGTTGCGCACCTTTATATAATAGTCGTCCTCAATTTAGAGTTCATCAGCCTGTGGAAAGAAAATTAACAGGTAAACATCAAAAGTATTCTCAAGTACTAACGAAATTAAAACTTCTTCTGTAAATGACGATGTGGATTAGGGGCTGGCGTTACGGTTTAATGGAGACAGAACGCTTCAATGGCTTAAGCTTGAAGGAGTGAAGAAAGGGGTTTAATGAGAGAAGATGGATTAGGGGCTGGCGTTACGGTGGAGCAATGGAGAAAAATGAGACGCTTAGGAAGGCCTCTAAGGTCAAATAGTGGGGGCCAAGAAGATGAAGCATGTTTAAGATGTGGGTCTAATTTATACAAAATATATGTGATTTTTATATGGATTGGCTAAATTTATGTGATGTGGCAGATTAGTACGTTCTAATTGGAGGATTTTTTGAAGTGACGTGGACACCCTAAACACTCTTAATATTCACCTTTTATTATAGTAAGATAATATACAAAAATCTTCCCTACGTACTCCACAATTTTTTCTCGCTTTTCCAATAATTTATTAGGCGTGGATGCTCCACACGAGTAACACCTAGAGAGTTTCCGAACAAGGGTACTAGATAATTAGTTTGTTTGCGTTAAATTTCACCTAGATCTTTCTATACCAAAATTAACGTTATTGTTGGGAAAGCGTATAGAAGATGAGAAGAAATGCAATAATAAGATCTTGAACCGATCTGTAAGTTAAGATCCATTCGTTGTTTTGTTCTTGATGAAGAAGGAAAACACAGCATTGAAAAAAGAAAATATGGCCATGAAGATCAACATTTCTACCGAAATATGATGATTCTCGTTTGAGAATCTAATATGGCAGAACACATGTGCGTTGTAAGATCACAGAGGGGAAAGTTGAACATAAATTTAGAGAGTTTGCCATTATAAGGAAAGTAACAAAGGCATCACAGAGCCAAATAAGTTTTCAAGCATTAATAAGTCAGCTTGAGGGGATTGTTGGAAGCAGGTGTAGATATATTACTAGATAGGGGGTCAGCTGACCCCGATAAAATTTCTAATTTATTCATTAAATATAGCAAAAAAATTTTTAAGTAGCCACCTAATAAATCTGTGTCTAAACCCATTTCCATTTTTACCTCAGTATTTCTTAAAAAGACGTTCTTTTTCCTTGTTCTTCCATGAGACCATGACAAAAAGGAAACAATAATAACTTAAGACTTTAGTTTGTGATTTTTTGTTTATAGTATTAATTGTATTTAATCTTAGTAATCGCAAAATGAAATCAAATACATGTTTCCAACTTTCCAACCTTTAGGTTTTGAATTTTAGGTAAAAAGTTTATAGTCTGCGTCATTTTAAATAAATTTATGAGTTTCAAAATTCTTTATCTTATTAACTTAATATTATTTTATAAATAATTGAATAAAATTATTCATAGTTAAATGAAATTATTCATAGTTAAATAATAATTTGTAATAAAATTTAAATAATAATATTTTATATTTTTAGTTTATATTCATTCTTAAATATTTATTTTAAATATTTTATAACCTGTTAAAATCTAATTCTATATATGCCACTTATCTAGTTAGAAGAGAAACCAGAAAGGAAACAATAAAGTCATAGAATTCATTTGTGGTTCGGTTTTGTTCTCAACTATGAAGCTGAGCAAGTGATTTTCAAAAAAGAGTGAGTTACCATAATAGACACTTTTGTCCTTTTACTACATAATTAGACACATGTTGCTTGGTAGACACAATGCATGAAACCGAGATGTCTTTTAGACCAATTTTTCCTTCACGTGACTTAAAGAGAAGTGTAGCTAGTTGGAAAAGGCACTAATATGAGTCACTTTCATATAGTATTATGATTTGTTATGAGCCACATGATTTGGTATTAACTTTTGAGATCGAAGGATTGACATTTTATAAGTTAGTTCCGTTGGAATAAAGGAAATAAGTGAGGAGGTTAATGCTTTGTGTTGGTGGTTGAGGTAGCAGAAGCTTTGGCTAAGGTTTTCTTCGTTGCTTGGAAGTATTTTTTTGTGTCTTTGTAGTTTTTCTTGTTTTGTTAATATGTTGAAGAACATTTTTGTTTGTTGTAGGTAGAGACAATGGAAGAGCAGTGTATGGTGATTTGTGGGGAGTGGCAGTGTGGTGGAGGAGGTATTTGAGTTTTTGTATTGATAAGAAGCATATGGCGTGTGTTGTGCAGGTGTATGAGGGCATCAGAGTTAAGGATCTTGAGGGTTGAGTGTCACGTGAGTTCAATGTGGACTAGGCGATGTGGACTAGGCAATGTGGATGGTTATGCTAAGCTACTAGCCACCAAGTAGTTTTGAGCTAGCTACATGGGTGAAGACACCACCGATGCTGATAACCAGTGACGTGTCGTTAAGGTACCTTTTCAAGCACTTTCAAGCAAAGGCAGTGATGAACTTATATGCAACGTTCAGTAAAAGGGTTATAGATAACCTAGGAGTGGATGTGGATGAGGCAAATATCCAAACGGGCGTGGGTTGCAGCTCACAGAAAGGTGGTTACTTCTCATCTGTTGGTTCCAAGGCACATGTAATCGCTTTGGAAGATGTTGAGTTTGTGTGTGAGGTAAAGAAGGTGAAGAGAAGATTTAAAGTTGTAGAAAACGTACAATTGAAGATGAAGTCAGTGGCGGCAATGTTGATGAAGAGGGTTTGGTAGATGGAAATGCTGAAGTAGACAATATTGATGTCAGACCAAGAGGCTATGACACAGAGTTTGGAGTCCATTGCTAGATAGTGATTATGGTGGTTCAATGCGGTGAACATTATTCTCAATGAGGATGAGATTGTTGATGCCCTGGTAAAAAAGACAGATCTTCGTAAGTACATGTGAACAACGAACAATGCTTTTGATCACATGGTGGAAGTGGGAGGCTCAAGCAGCGGGCCGCAAGAACCAAAGTGGGAAGACATCATAAATGAAAATCCATAGGAGGGAGGCACAGAAGGTGATGCTGGCGTGGAGAAGGGCAGACAAGGGAGTGGACGTAAGCTAGAAGATGTGGATGACGAGAACTTAGATATAACACCCTTTTTATGACATTGTATACGATGTTGCAGAGATACCAGATATGGATGTGGATGAAGCTGATGGTAGGATCTACGTAGGTAATGTATTTGGAAACAAAGTTTATTGTCATATAGCTTTGGAAATTTACGCTATAAAGAATCATATCTAGTTTAAACAAACAAGAACAAAGATTGATGCATTTATGGTTGTGTTTACTGATGACTTATGTGACTGGCGCGTTACTACTCATGAGATGAAGGGGTGTGGATACTATGAGATTAGGAAGGCACAACTTGACCATAGCTGTCCAATTGAATTAAGAATGGGGTACAAGAGTAGAGCTACATTGCGTGTAATGACGGCAGTGTACAAGTCAAAATTTGGTGTGACAGGGTCATGTCCCTAGAGAGCTACAGCGTCTGGTACTTGAGGATTTACGTGTCAATGCATCTTACATGAAGTGCTACCGAGGAAAGGAGAAGGCAAATTTTGGTATCCACGGGAGTGATGAGGATTCTTACACTAAGTTGCATGAGTACCTATACATGTTAAAGCTTGCGAACCCAGGGACGATTGCTGATTTAGAGACTGAGTTGGATGAAGAAGGGAATGAACGTTTTTTTTACAGCTTCATAGCTTTTTGGTGCTTCAATAAGCGGCTTCCGAAACTTAAGGCATGTGCTAGTGATTGATGGAACACATCTTGTGGGGAATTACAAAGGGGTGTTGCTAACAACTAGTGGCCAGGATGCTAATTTTTAGATTTTCCCTTAGCATATGGTGTTGGATGGTGAGAATGTGGAAGCATAGACATGGCTCCTCCAAAAGGTGGAGCATATTCTCGGCGATTCTCCTAAGCTTTCTACATATCTGACCAAGCAACATGCATATCTACTGATGTTAAGCGAGTGTATCAATCAACTTAACATGGGGTATGCATAGTTCATTTGGCGAGGAATGTAAACTCACGCTATTTAAGCAAGAATCTTGCGCATATGGTAACAGCTACCGCCATGGCGTGTAGGCTACGTGAATTCAGAGATATGTATTGTAAAATAAGGGCGCTTAACAGTGTGTGTGGAATTTACTTGGGGAAGAATGGAGCTGGTCATTGGTCTAGGGCTAATTTCCCCTGTGATCGTTACAATATAATGATAAGTAATATTGCGGAGCAGCTTAACAAAGCTCTGAAGGAGGGGAGATCTTCACCTATATCATAGATGCTGATTTTTCATCCAGAGGACGATGACGTGTTGGTTCAGTGCTAGGTAAAAGACGGCTGAAAGGCATAGGGGTTTGGTAAGCGTGGAGGTTGATAAGGAGATGACCAAGAATATCACGACTGTACGTGGGAATCAAATAAACTCGGTGTCAAGTTGGAGCTGTAAAATTATAGGGAATCTAGGGGGCAAAGAACATGTGATGCTGATACGTGCTCAAATTACTTTAGAGCTACTGATTACTCTCTTAAATAAGAGGTTCAGTTGTTGTACTTAGGGATCGAATCCACAGAGAGCGAGACACACAATAAGTTTGATAATCAACTTAGTTATGCTAGGCAATTAGTAAGACTTAAGAAACATTAAATCAGGAATGAGTTGGTTTGTAAACAATTTAGGAAAATAGCTAAATCTAGCGTTTTCAGATAGTGAATTATAATGGATAGAAGCGAAGGGGTTTTCAATCATAGAATACGAATTTAATAAGTAAAGATATAATATATATATCCTATGGCTAAGCTCAGAGTATACAACTTTCGTGCACAAATTCGGAATGATCATTGGTCTATGGTATGCAAACAACATCGACCGATGGCTTTCTTATTCAAGCATTAAACGATCATATTTGATTGGTTCACTTAGAATTACTAGGCCATTCTCTCGATTGTCCCTAGTAACTTAAGCTCGATTAGTTCATGTAACGATATTTCTCTCGCAATAATAATTATCCTAATATCATGGTTCTCCTTAGATACTTTAGAACACACGTAATAAGCACAATTCTGATGATAAATCTAATAATCATCCTAGCAATTCTATTGTTTGGCTAATCCATCAAAACCATTAATAAACCTAGACCTGGTAGATGGATATACTCAGACATGATAGTTGTCACCGAATTCATAGATAAATAGATGAAATAGAATAAATAATAAAATGGAGCTACAATAGGACTCTGAAGGATTCCCTCTCTTTAAGAACAATAAATAGAATAAAGCATAGAAAATGTAGCCGTCAACAATGACTTAGAAAACACATAAATAGGGTTTTGGGTCACTTAGGGGTATTCTGGTAACTTGTGATGGCTTCTGGGCTTTAGTCGGTCTTGAAATATATTCGACCCGCGTTCTGGAATCACCATCGATCAACAACAAGGCTGTGTCGTCGATCGACATTCCTTCATCCCCTCGACAGCTTCCAATCGCGAGGCAGGCATACCACTTTTCAGTATAAATGGCATAACTTGTGATATAGGATGCTTATTGACCTCAAATTTGTGGCATGGAATATAACTCAAAGATTTATCTTTTGTAAAAATATCAGCTCAATCTAACCATGGCAATGTCTACATCCATAGATAACCTTCTGATGTGTCTGTGCAGTTCTGCATCTCAAAAAGCTCCAGAATCTCCAAAGTTCTCCGAAGCGTATCTGAACCTGAAAACATTTTAAAACAACCTCATACACACATAATAGACTCTAAATAGATCCCATAACACATGGTCTAAAAGTGGTAAATATGGAAACCTATCAGATGCTTGCTAAGAAAAAAGCACAAGTTAGTATTTTGTGTGACTAAACTTCCATGTGGACGTCCTATGCTACCTGGAGATCATTAACAACCGGCTTTGAGACTGGATTAACCTTCAAACTAGCAGTGGCTTTGAAATTGTTGAGTAGAGA
The DNA here is from genome assembly GCA_905132765.1 of Moricandia arvensis. Lineage (NCBI taxonomy): Eukaryota > Viridiplantae > Streptophyta > Magnoliopsida > Brassicales > Brassicaceae > Moricandia > Moricandia arvensis. The sequence continues at coordinate 50,206 of CAJHQP010001475.1, forward strand.
AGCATGTTCTGCGAAACCGCCTAGTCTAACTGAACTTTTGTTTGGAGAAACATCAGGTGTGAGTGGTTAGTGGGGCAACTCTGGGTCATGGAGAAATTGGGTTGATGGATTAATCGTATTTGAGTAGGGTAAAGAATTAGGGTCAAGGACTGATGGGTTCATAAATGGTAACATCATGGAATATAAGTCTGTGGAGTAGGGGGCTGTTTGGATGATCACTTGCATCGTAAACAGTTGATTTCAGGCCAGCTAAGTAAGAGGTTGTGAAAGGTTTGGCCTAAGTAGAGCTGTCGAAAATATTGTCGATGTTAGTGGGGCTTTGGATGTCGTTGATGTGGTCAGAACGGTTGTGGTCAGGCAAGATGTGGTCATTAGGTGTGTGGCCACCGTTGATGTGGTCAGGAGAGTTGTGGTTAGTAGTTGTGTGGATGTTAGTGATGTCGTCGGCATCGTTGTGGAAGGGACTCGCGTGGTCAGCGGAGTCCACGACGGGGGTTGGAGGGTTAGAGGGGTTGGTTGGGAAGCGATCATGTAGGTTATGGGCTGGTGACTGGTAGTGTTATGCTGCACATATTGACTAGCGTTTGGGGAGTTGCATCCACGACGTACTTCTTCATCGGTGTGTACTGGAAGCTGAGACAAAAAGGCAGTTAATGTGTGTTTTAATAGAAAAGTGCAACGATATGTAAGTGGGAAGAGTGTAGTTTAACGTGCCTATTGGGACGAGGTTCCGTACGTTGTTGAGCTGGTGCAAATTGCCGGATATTTGTTGGCTTCTTGTGACAAAATTGAAAATCATTTAAGGCGTAACGCTTATTGTGGTAAGGTTTCCTTGTCCGTTTAAGCATTTTCCGCAACTAATTTGACTATGTTTCTAGGTTTGTGACTTTATCTTGAAGTTGAAGAACCAATTCTGCGAGTTCCTTGTTTGAGTAGGTTCTTAAATTGGTTTTTGGGAAGTAGGAACTGAGACATCTTTGTTTTCTGGTAAAAGCTTGTTTTTTATTGAATGTTTTGGATGAAGTTTACTTTTACGAGGGATATTTTTCTTGAGGTGAACATGTGTCTCATCCACTTTTGGAATAGAATTCAGAGGCTGAGATGTATCTCCCTCGCACCATAGGCTTCTATCGAAATGATTTTGGTCAGCAATATGCTGCTCCATGTATGTAACACTCTCATCAATGCCCTTGTCTGGCTACACTCTGTAGGAATATGGAAGCAATACACATTCAAATGAGGAAGATGGTCGAGTTTGCACAAAGTGTGGACGGGAATTATCAAACCGTGCAAAGTTCGGGTCAGCGTTAGATCAACCAAAGAAAAAATGTGAAAAGTCTGGGTCAGATCACTCTGTGCAAAGTCCAGGTTAAGACTATCAATGTGAAAATGTTGTGCAAAATATGATCAAGGCCAATAAGAAGAATGTGCAAAGCCCGAGTCATCTCCAGAATGTGCAAAGCTTGGGTCATATTCAGAAGACTTCTAGAAGAAGCTTTGTGGCTGTTGGAGGTCGTGGGGACCACAAGATATCACATGAAGACAAAGTGGTCCCCCTTTCTCTGGTCTGGACCATAGCTCATCTCAGCCACACAATTCAAATTCACTCCATCTTAGCCATTCATTCAAATTCAGATCTGCGTTAGACACAGGAAAACAATGAAGGGTCACATGTTGCACTCAACCATTTGAAACTCCTTGGGTTGTCACTATACGTCACGACCAGAACCCTCATGTTACTCAATTATCTTTGTTTAATGTGTCAGGCCTTTGTATCACACTATTTATATCTCTTGTATGCAACTGAATTCATTAAGGGGAATAATCCCTCTCCTTCACTATTCTCTCATTCTCTCAAACTCTATTACACCAAATCTTGCACAACCAGACTTCATTTTTCATCATTCTCATACATACTCAACCATTCTTCCATGATTCTTACTTAATCTCTTAGTATTCTCTTGCATACACTCATACTCTTCATACTAGACAAATCTCTCATTCTCTTCATTTACTTTCAACCAGATTCATTCTCTCCATCATTCTCACCACAAACACCTCATATAATATGTATTCTCACATGGTATCAGAGCATAAAATCTCTTGAAGACCTCTCACTTCTCAAAATCTCTGTCAAATTTCTCTTCATAATCTGCTTTGTTACATCCTTTTATCCTCTGGTCCAAAAGTATTTCAGGAGGGAAGAACCTCACATTAACTCATAATAAAGGAGTATCTCATTCTGTGGAACTCTTGAAATATCAGCTTAAGTTCAGCAAGCTTCATCAAAGTCCAGTTCAAAACCAGTCTCTTGGAAAACCAGTAGAAACATTCTATTGTCCACTGGTCCAACACTCTCCAATATGGAGAACACAAAAGGAATGGCGACCCCATACACTGTCAAGGGTCAAAACGAGAAACCAAACCACCTCCTCTGGCCCAAAATGCTGAAGAAAATCCTTGGAGGAAACATTCTTGGAGAAAGATCATTGAAGAAGCTTCAAAGCTAGGTTGTTCAAGTCATTCTCTGGCCAACAAAGCTGAAGCTCATCCTTTGATCCCCATGACCCACGACCAGCAAGAGGACAAGAGGGGTTTTAAGTGTGTACTTGACATGAAGTAAGGACACACCAATGAGAGGTGTTGATATTCAATCCACACCCCCAAGCCACTGCATTTTTAGTGAGCCCCCATGAGCTGGAGGTTCAAGAAACCAGCTCAGGTTTCTTGATAGTAAGCTGACCTTATTTCTTTAATGAGAGCATTGTGATATTTTCTTGACTTGGTTGTGTGATCCTAAGGTGTTAAGAAATATGCCAGATATGTGTGTCTAGTTTTTTTTGCCTTAGGAAAATTTGTGATGCTTTTTGATTTGTTTAGTTGATGTTTTTATCTCTTTCCTTGTGTATTTTCTAGAAATTTGTAGGTCTTAGGATGTGTAGAAATTAGCTTGTTGTTCTTGTTTAGTTTCTTCTCTAAAAAAAATTGTTCAAAGTGTCAAGTTTTCTTGTTTGGTTTTCTCTAGAAGTTGTCTTAAAATCTTTTCTAAATCATGTCCTTAGGTTGTGTTGCGGCCAACAAACCAGCAGCTCGGCCAGAGTCCAACCAAACTGTCCATACCAACCACTGTAGAGGCTCCAACGACGGAAGTCCAGTCTAAGGAGAATATCTCAACAACCAGAACGAATTTGGGAGTGGAACCAATTTTAGAAGAAGTCTTACTCAGCAAGAAGCACGTAGGCTTATAATTTCAATAATATCATCACGGACCAAAAAGTTATGGATTTTACAATGTGGAGGTTTTCCAACCCGTCTAGTTGCGACTCTCGGCCTTTAGAAGTGAAGTTCAGTCCAAAAACAAAGTAGCCTTCTCCAGAATTAATTATGGGCTTCAAGAGGGTATTATTAGCTTTCCAGAATGACCGAAATCAGAAGGAATGATCATGGGAAAACCAAGATACAATTGATTTCCCAAAACCCGCCAAACCGACAACAATTGGGGAAAGTTGCCAACCAATTGGATTTGGCTCGAACCAAACCTTTATTTGGAAGCCAGGAGACAATATAGACCATCCAGAAGAAAGAAAAGAAGTCCTTAGATTCACCAGCACCCAGAGGATCAGGCGGATTCCCTTTACCATCAACCTTCCTTATTTGGATATATTCACAATATTTTCTTGCAAAGAAAATCTTCACCAATATATGGGAAAGGGGAAACAGCCATATTATTCATCAGTGAGCCTAAGGAGCATATCATGAAGAATTATAAACCGTGGATACATCCAGAAGATATCAAGATACAAGGCCATCACAAGTTTTCCATTTGAAGAAAACATAAATCAAGCTAATGGCTTTATTTCATGGAGCCATCAAAGCCTTTGTTTCCAAGACTTTATTTCGAGTTTTATTTCTTTCCTTTAGTCATTTTTAGACTTTTAGAAGAATCCTAGGTCGAGCCTATTTAAGCTCAATTCATTTGTCCATTGTAATTTACCTACTTTTGAATTTTATGAATGAATTGCAGTTTTTCTAGTTTTTCCAAAACTATTGTCTTAAGTCTTTAGTGTTTGTGAGAATCAGCTCCAAAGGATCACGACTTATAAAGTCTCTCTTCCATAGAGTCTTGTGGCGTCCTCAATCCATCCTCATTTCCATCCCATTTGTTTGTCAAGCTTGAGAGTGATACACATCCAGCAAGCAAAGCACCATATCGATCCACTTCAATCATCTACTGATCAAGCTGAGTGTCACACGAACAGCAGGTTGATTCCATCATATCTATCCTTTTCCTTTGTCTATTTTCATTGTTTATTTCATATCATAAACCGCATCTCATTTGTTTTCCATTTGTCTCAGGTTTACAGCAAGGATTCCAACAATATCGATCTTTCGACCACAATCGGTTGAACTGATTGGAACCTCAGTAGATCATTTGGACGACCCCCATTCTGGGCTGTAACAGGTTGTGGTGTCTCTATTTTCCTGAATACTTAGTCATGATGATTAGAGTTCAGAGATGTTGCTAGGATAAAATTATGAATATTTGTCCATTGTTTGTTGTTTATAAGTGTCTTAGAGATCAGACTTGGTGAAAACCCATGTTCTGATCTCTTGTGTGTCTACTAGTGCTTAATTTTTTAGTCTTAATGTTTTCTTCAGTAAAATTCAGAGAAGTGTTGCTAGGACTGTTTTCAAGTTGTCTAAGTCTTTAGCATGTGTTTTTGATGCATTGGTTACCAGACTTGATGTTATTAGAAGCTCTGGTCACATATTGGTGATCTAATGTTTCCATTTGAATTGTTGTGATGTCCAAGAAATACATTATGTGTCTAAGGTGTCCACAAGCAGCAAAAAAGCTAAAAATAGCTCATATTGCCCATGTCGTTCAGAGCATGCACAAGATTTATATTCATGACCATGGAGAGTGCCCACATTTTTCAGAGCCTACACAAAATGTATATTCCTGAACCGTAGAGATTGCCCATTCCCAACAATCATGTGGATGTGTTTGCCCATTACTTACCAAGGAGGTAGAGGATGTTGGAGCAGTGGAGAGATTGCTCACAAGTTACTTACGTGATTCCAAAAGGGTGGACATGAACTACACTCAAGAGAAAAGACCATCATTCAAGCCAAGAGTGGCTGGTGGTAAAAAGCATTGATGATCATTGGCTCCCATCTTCCAAGCTTTACCTTATACTCTCATTTTCAAGTCAAGCTTGAGGAGGGGGTGTTAAATGAGAAGCTAATGACCCATTATTCAAGTGGAAGCAGTGGATACAAGAAAGATTCATTAAAGGATGTACTTGGCTGAGCAATAACAAGGTTGTCCATCCAGTGACTTTCCAAAGTGATATAAAGGCAGCTAAGTGTTTGCAAAGCCCCTACAAGTTGAAGATTCATGTAGAAATCGGAAGGGTGTTTGGTAAAGGAATGGTGTGAGGGATTCAAGCGCAAACATACACTCCTCACCAACATTCCAAAAGATGCAAAGGAAGAATCTAATCCACTTCAGTCAAACTTTAAGATAAATATATCTCTTGAGAATTGATACATTTATGTTTATTATTGAATCATGAACAAATTGAGCTCATGAGAAAGGAAAGGACGTGGACTTATTAACCCCTTGAGATGTCAAGAATTCAGAAAAAGGGGGAGATAAGATCCAACCCATGAGAAGAAGTTCAAGTTGTCTGAAACCAGTTTGCTTGTGAAGCAAGAAATGGAGTGGCAACGTGTTGCAACTGAAGAAAACCCATTATCAAGAGTTTATGAGCCTTATGATCATGATCATAAGGCTCATAAACTCACTGGTAAATCCCTAGACTGAAATGCTTGCACTCTTTTTCCTAAGTGTGGTTTAATCCCAAGTGTTTTTTTATGTTTAGGTTTTTAATGAAGCAAGGATTCCCAGTTCCAAACTTCCCAAGGATATATAAGCAAGAGGCATTCGGATGAGGAAGATGGTCGAGTTTGCACAAAGTATGCAGGGGAATTATCAAATTGTGCAAAGTTCGGGTCAGCGTTGGATCAACCAAAGAAGAAATGTGAAAAGTCCGGTCAGATCACTCCATGCAAAGTCCGAGTCATATCGTTCCATGCAAAGTCCGAGTTAAGACTATCAATGTGCAAATGTTGTGCAAAATATGATCAAGGCCAACAAGAAGAATGTGCAAAGCCCGAGTCATCTCCAGAATGTGCAAAGCCCGAGTCATCTCCAGAATGTGCAAAGCTCGGGTCATATTCAGAAGATTTCCAGAAGAAGCTTTGTGGCTGTTGGAGGTCGTGGGGACCACACAAGATCACATGAAGACAAAGTGGTCCCCCTTTCTCTGGTCTGGACCATAGCTCATCTCAGCCACACAATTCAAATTCACTCCATCTTAGCCATTCATTCAAATTCAGATCTGCGTTAGACACATGAAAACAGTGAAGGGTCACATGTTGCACTCAAACATTTGAAACTCCTTGGGTTGTCACTATACGTCACGACCAGAACCCTCATGTTACTCAATTATCTTTGTTTAATGTGTCAGGCCTTTGTATCACACTATTTATATCTCTTGTATGCAACTGAATTCATTAAGGGGAATAATCCCTCTCCTTCACTATTCTCTCATTCTCTCAAACTCTATTACACCAAATCTTGCACAACCAGACTTCATTTTTCATCATTCTCATACATACTCAACCATTCTTCCATGATTCTTACTTAATCTCTTAGTATTCTCTTGCATACACTCATACCTTCATACTAGACAAATCTCTCATTCTCTTCATTTACTTTCAACCATATTCATTCTCTCCCTCATTCTTCACCACTCACACCTCATATAATTTGTATTCTCACACACTCTCCAACCAGGCTGTGTCTGCCAGTATCGGTATCAGAGGCGTGACAGATAGCTGAAATATGTGGAATAGTAATAAGCTCACATTAGTACCAAAATATGAATATTAGTTGTTTAAGTAGAAGCATAATTTTCAAGGAAAAAAAATGAGAAGTAAAGTTAGAGAAGCTCACATTAGGCACGGCCTCCACCCAACATCTTTCAATGAGATTAATGGAGGGGTGATGTGGGAGATGCCCAACAATGAGGTCTACGAGTGTGAGCTGGTTAAAGGGAGCATATATCTTCTCTTGAAGCCTCGGAATCGCAGTGAATGCAACCAATTGTAGAGTGAGTGGGAACCCCTGAAATCTGTAAGAATCCTGTTTGAGGAGTTCAACCATTGTTTCTCCAGCGTCTTCGAACATGTTCGGTTTCATACAACTTATGGTCTTCAGAAATGACCCTCAACCCCAAGAGAACTGAAAAAATGCATGAAGGTCTTCCACTATTTTTATGTATCTTAGTGTGGGGCGCGGGGTTTGCTTGTGTGCAATAAAATAACATCTACAATCATAATCAAAGCCATACACACTTTTCCAGCCAAACATGTTACGTTCCACTAAAGCCTTTTTCCTAAGTCGGCAATAGTGGTCGTTTTACCTTGCCAATCAGCTTCCTTTAGTAAGGATCCTGCTGTAGTTCGCTAGTGTCGTCGACGCCAGGAACATAGCCATCAGGGAAATCCCCACATGGTAGTCATGTTACAGTTCCAATTTGGAGGTATCTTAGGGGCTGACCTCCAGAAGCAGTCCATAAGGTGTATTTGAGGTTGCAGACAAGCTGTCTAGACATGAGGGAATGTATAAGCTTGCAGAAAACATGACAATGGCGAGCCGATATGTCGAAAATCTTTTCGAAACAAGACCCTCTTATCAAGTCGAACTCGGGTGTATCTCGCAAGTCGTGACGAACAAAAGCTAGAATGCCAAGACGCGAGTATATGTTGTGTCGATTCTAAGGATATCCGTCAGTACCGAACAGCCTTATCGGAAATTTGGGGTCGCCTTCGACTTGAATTATGAATAAACAGATCAGGAACGGAATAACGGGGGGGGGGGGGTGATAAGTTTCGATTTCGGTTCTTCATAACTACAAATATTTAGATCTGAAACCTAACCTTATTTTTGAGTAGAGACTATGCGATTCGTCGATTTCAGTTATTTGCCCATGTCTGAAACAAACTTTCGAGAGTATGATGAGTTGCCATTGACAAAAATAAAGAGAGTGAAGTTCAACGTAATTAAGATTAGAGATTAGAAAAGAGATAGATTTTAAAAAAAATTAAAAAGGAAAAGCTAATAAAAAAATATCAAACAAGATTGTCTCTTGCTCGACATATGAAGTAACGAGAGAGCAAGATTGTTAAAGGATATATATTTTTTGTTAACACTGGATTTCTATTGTAATATAATGTGGAAACAAAAATGTATCGAGAGGCTCCAACACAAAGGAGGAACAACTCTAAGAAAATAACCAGAAACTAAAGACAGTAAAGCTTAGAAACAGAAGAAAGAGGGATATCAGTAGATACCCAACAAAAGACGAGAATGAGAAAACGAGAAAGGTTCAACGGTAGTAATATACCAGAAGTAAAACCAATCATCTATTCATTTCGGTTCTTTTTGAGGAGAGCCAACAGCTTTGCTTCCGTCTGGGAGAAAACCCCGGAGAAGGCACAAGGGCTATGAAGGAGTACTGCTCCGTTATGATCCCGCACAAACCAAGCCGCTCTACCAACCGCCTGAGTCTTATCCCACGACACTCCAATATTAGTTTTTAGGCACATATAAAGTGTGTGCCCGACAACTTGTGTTTAATTGAGTAAATCGAAAGATAGAAAGTGTCTATGGAAGTAATTTCTCACAAAAGAATGAATTATATACCAGCTTATATACATTTGAATACAATTGTTTAACTTAACTAGTTCCAAAAAATCACCAGATCAAACCGGGTTTAATACTTTAATATTCCCAAATGCGAAGGTTGGTACCCATGTAGCTGTTTTAACCAATAGCGATTACAGATTCTGACTGAATTTTCATCCAAGCCTCAAAAGTTGGAAGATGCACACAGCCAGCGAATTCATGCTTTGGAAATACATTGGTTCAGTGATCATCTACTAGTCCATCACCATTCAAAACTAAAACATGGAACAAAAAGTTGAGTTGACGAATCAGAAAACAAGGCCCTCCACAAAGAGTACCTTTTTCCACTGTGAGGGTTGAAGGAGCCCTTTTTTCCATAAAGGATCAGAGGTTAAGGCACCAAATAGTTAATGTCTTTTGTCGAGAACCATAAGAGCATTTTGCAATAGTTGTCTTGCTTTCCTATCTGCACTGCACCCAGAGGCTTCCATTTCCCTGAATATTTCTGGAACCTACAATTTTGACAATATGCGATTAAAAGGGATATTAAGCACCAGAATGGCAGGAAGTACATACCTTTTCATACTTCTTTGCTCGAGTGAATGCTTTCATAAGTGTACTATAGGTAAACACATCGGGGGTGAATCCCTTCACAAGACAAACTCAACCAGTTGAGCATATTCTTTAAACGACAGAGGTACTACTAGTCGAATGGATGGTACACGAATTAGGTAAATAACATACACTTTCTTTAATATGGTGAAAAATAGATAGAGCTTCCATGTGCTTCCCAGCATTTCCAAACGCATTGATCAAAACATTCAGCATAATCAAATTTGGTTCATTCCCCTCCTTCTCCATCATCTTTAGCACTTCTACTGTCTGTTTGCATAGTCCCTGCGTATGTATTCGATCATGCCTTGAGTTTCAGGTCATCAAACCGAGAACAAGAAAGATAAGGAAAACCAACCTGTTGAGCATATGCATTAGCCAAAGTACAAAACATATTAGCTGAAGGAGCGACACCTTCCGACTTGAGCTTACCCACAAGTCCCTCGACGTCTTGGAAACTCCCAAACTGTCCAATAATCTCAACTAAAGCTGCATAGATAGCTCTCGTCTCTCTTCTATCTTCTTTACATTTTATGGACTCAAAACTTTTACTTATCATGTTCCAGCTCCCTTTCTCTCCCAACCTCGTTATAAGGTTCACAAATATCCTAGGGTCAGGATAAAGCCCCTGATCCTGCATCATCGTGAAAAGCTCAAGCGCCTTATCAACTGCACCGTGATGACAATGCCACCGTATAAGCGAGTTCCATGTACTAATATTGGGCTTCAGATCATTAGAACTCAGCATTTTCTGCAACACCTGTAACGCTTCATCTAACTCTCCGTGCTTACCAAACGTATCGATGATGCTGTTGTATATCTCCACATCCATGGGCAAACCAATCTCACTGATCTCTTCTACAATCCCTAATGCTTTCTTCCACATACCATTGTCTCTGTAAATACGTATGATCTTCCCATAGACAAAAGAAGTCAAAGGAAACTTTCTCTTCTTCATCTCATTAACCACACGCCACGATTCCTCCAACCTCCCAGCGGTAACATGATAGTTCAAGAGAATCTCAAATGTTTCTTGATTCTTGTCAATGTTTTCGACCTCCATATGATCCAAAACCCTAAGAGCTAACTCTAGCTGGCCTTTTCTCAAGTAGCCGCCGAGCAAGGCGTTGTAAAACCTCAGCGGATAGCTTCAGTGGAGACCGAGTCGAATCACTTCTTGGAAGAGAGCATCAGCTTCGAGAGTCCTTCCGAGAGCAGAGAGAGTTTCGATCAAAGTAGCGTGGGAAAGAGGATCGGTATGGGAGCCGAGAGAATCCAATTCGGCGAGGAGAGACATAGCTTCGTCGATTCCGCCTCTTCTGCACCAATAGCGTATCCACCGATTGTACATTGAAATCGACAGTTCCTCCGTGACAAGTTGGGGCGGAACTGGGTGGTTAGAGCAGTGGCCACAGACGAGTCGCCGCCGCGAGTGTCGGGAACTGAGAGTAGCGGAGAAACTCGTCGGAGATGGAGAAACTGAGACTCCGGGAATGGGAGATATGTATGAACAGAGAATCTCGGTACCAATAGACATCATCGCTCGGAACGCTTGCCTCCTTCTTCAGCAGAGTAGGCTCTACCATCTATGGCGTCACCGTAAAAAGCAACGTCGATTTGTTGTTCGTCGATCACTTGCAAGAGAGAACATGCTTTAGCTAATGGTTTCAGAACGAATGCATCCGACCATCATATCTTATCTTTGTATATTCACATTTTTTTTCTCTTTATGTTTTTTTTTTCCTCGATAAATTTTGATTATCAAACGAAGATGAACACGAGAGAGTACAGATACTAAGCAGGCGGAAACATAAATATCCCCTGAGACTAAGCCCACATATGGGAGATTAAGCCCACATATAGGAGACAAAGCTAAACAAAGCAAATTAACTACTGAACAAAACACTTGGCTAAAAAAATCATCTTAGAAACATCACCTTAGAAACAAAACAAAAGAATAGAAGGCTGAAATCCAAGGGAGTGAAACTTCAAAACAGAAGCATCTCACTCAGCAGATGTCACAGAAAAACCACCAACGAAGACCAAAGGCTCTTGCTTAACCTTCGTCCCAGCTACAGGAGTAAACCGGCGAAGCTACAAGAGAAGTCGACACAAACCCGACCATCTATGAGAGAGAACAAATTAAAAACTCACCCTTAAGAGAATAGTGGTAACTCGGAACTCGCAACCTTCAAACCCACAACCGGCTGACGCCGACAAGCCGGTAAGGTACCGACGGCAAGAGAGAAAAACAAAAAAGCTTTCCGTAAAGCATATCCATTCCAAAGTACAACCTTCCACAGGTTAGAGGAGCTAATCCACCAGATACCACTAGCAATCCAAACTCCAGCCGAAACTAATCTGACACCCAGAGCAACCACCAAAAGCAGCGACTGTGAGGGGTAAAACTCACTCTTTAGTTTTAGGTTAGATTTAGATTGGGGAAAGACAATCGTGGGCTTAATCCTTTTAGAACTTGAAGAATGGATAGAATTGTATTGATGAATAATGGTTACAAGGATGATTCCGATGAACAACAGAGATAATAAGATCTATTGAAATACGTGATCTCCTATGAGTGCGTCCGAGATCCAATGCCCTTTTCCTTGTTGTTCTTCTTCTTATATAGTTTTTAGCTTCATGCGATTGTTGGTTGATCGACTTCCGAGATTTCCTCCGCAGATTTGGGAGCTCGCAACGAACTCTGCTTGACCGGGTCCTGCGCCTCCTTATCCTCAATTTGGGTAGTCTCCCTTAGGTCTTCATACAAGGGACCTGACCTCTTTGTTGAGCATCCCTTTGTTAGTACTTTAATTGAATCAGCTCCTGGTTCCAGGTTAGCTCCGTCTTCTCTTCTCGTTTAGGATTCAGGTCCCGATGGACCTTATTTCGTCCCATCGTCGCCTCTAATTGTATAGCTGAAACAGCTTCAGCTAACGGGCCATATTTGGGCCCAACAGTTGCCCCCAGCTTCCGAGACTAGGTTTCCTGTCTTGGAAGCTAGACCTAAGCGCCGCGTGATCTCAACACCCTCGTCGAGATAATGATTGCGTTTTAAAATTTTTTTTTTTAACGTAGAATATCCTTCTTAATCCGTCGGTTATGATTGTGCTCAGCATTTTCGACGGTCCAGATTAACGGATTTCAAATAAGTATCCCCCTTTTACCGAGGCTCGATGTGATATAAAGCTGCGGTTATTAACTGCAACTCTCTCCACTTCTCCACCCTTTCGGCTTCCAAGGTAACTTCCCCTCTTTCTTATTCTAACTCTAGTTAGTTTTATTATTATATTTTTTATTATCGTTTGTGATTCTCCTCCATCCTCTCGAGCTTTTTGATCTTGGAGAATTTGGTTCCTGTATATCAAAGACCTTTCTTTTTCCTTTTCTCTTCGTTCTTCGATTCCCAATTATGTCTAGGCAAGAAAGTTCAGGAGAATCTCGGCCTCCTGCTCCCGGTGCTCGACTGTTGAAGGTCAAGCAGGAGGTTGGTGAAAAAATGAGGAAGACCGACAAAAAGAAGAAGGTCAAATCGTTGGTGGTTCCGAGAACATCCAAGCGTCTCAAGAGGAACGATGGTTCTAGCGGGAGCGTTCCCTCTGGCTCGCACCTTCCCTCTGTTTTGACAGCTCAGGAGGTCGTGAATCTTATGGTTCAAGCGCATGCTCCGAAAGAGATGGGGCGAGCTTGTAAGCCTGATGAGAATCCGGAGACGGTTCCGGAGGGTTGGTTCTGCATTCATGAGAACTATATCTCCAAATGCCATCTCCGGTTCCCTCTCCCGGATCTTTTACTAGATCTTTTAGATCATTACGAGCTGTCTCTTTCTCAGCTCTGTCCGTCTGTCATTCGAGTTATAAATGGTTTTATCACCAGAGCCAAGGAGGAAGGGATCTCCGTTGGTCTCAGTGAGTTGATGAGTCTCTTTGTCTTAAAGGAGAGCTCATCGAAGGAGGGGTGTAGCGGGACCTTTTATCTTCCTTGTCGTCCCAAACTAGGCATCTTTAAGTTCTCGTGTAGTGACGACGACTGGAGGAAGAAATATTTTTATGTGAAAATTGATCCCTCGACGGTTCCTGTGGGTCGAGGTCTTAGGTCGATTTGGTCTGACGCTGCTGGTTAGGACCAGTTAGAATTCGTGCTTGTTTACTTTTGGTTTATCGTGCTTTGATAGTTGCTTGGTTTCGTTTGCAGAAATTGACGATCCTCCTAGGCTATCTGGAAAAGTCACCAGAGCTCTTTACCGAGCATTGCAGCAGAGTCCTTGTACTTGGAGCTCTTATACTACCTCGAGGATTGGATCGGCTCGGTTTCCAGAACGATACAAGGCTTCTTTTCAGGATCCGATCCCTGTAGCCAATTTAGAAGGTATTCAATATTTCTATTTTTTGTTTGTCGTGTGCTTTACGACGGAGAATATATATCTGATGGACTCGTTTTATGTAGTTTCTGAGGGAGCTTCTGTGGTGTCTTTGTCGACCGAAGCTAGCACATCCGAGACCGAGAAAACCCAACTGAAGATGTCTCTTAAGCCGTCGTTCCGTTCGAGGGGGAGGCCAGCCAAAGGTGGCAATGTTCCTAAAGGCGATGACAAAGCTCAAGGAGGTGCTTTCCTTGACTCTCTGAAGGGTGTCCTACGTGATGAGGGACCTGAGCACTTAGCGTGCTTCCCTCCTGCTGACACTCAGGGAGCCCAGGAAGTGCCTCTGCCTGTGGAGGTCCCAACCGTTGATACTAGCCCGCAGCGCGAGATTGATCTTCCCCGAAGTAAAAGGTCCCGGTCAGACCAAATTGAGAGGCCTTCTAGATCCTCTTCCTCGTCCTCACGTGGAGGCACCGTGGGTTGGAGTTTCACGCACTCCAAAGCAGGGTCGATATTGGAAGATCCATGGGGCTTGGCTACGTTGGTGAGGCATATGAAGAGGACAGGATGCTCTCTTCCCCCGGTTAACAACCTGACGAACCGCGAGGAATTTATTGATGTTTCCCATCATTTGGGTCAGGTACAAAATCTTTTGTTTCCTTCATTGTTATATTGTGAAGGAGCTGATGGTGTTATTCTTATGTTTTGGTAGCTGGCCGGTGCAATTAACAGAGCGCAGTTCAAGTTTGAGGACACTCTGAGCCACGCTCCTAACGCTGGTGAGTTGGCTCAGGTCAAGGAACTCTTTAAAACGACCAAGGGGGAACTCGATCAAGCTAAAGGCCAGGTCTCATTGCTTCAGGCCGAGGTTGAGAGACTAGGTATGAAGGCCGATACCCAACAGGGGAAGATTGAGAGTCTGGAGATCGATCTCAGGGTCAAGAACAGGAAGGTGAGTGAGCTGGACGCTGCTCGCAAGATTGCCGAGGCACATTTGAAAGAAATGATCACTTCATCTCAAGTTAGTCAACAGAACAAGGAAGCTGAAGTGAAGCTTGCTGTTCGGAGAGGAAAAAGGGAGGTGATTGAAGCCTATAACAAGGTCCTTGCCTCGGTCAAAGAGAAGTTCGTGAAGAAGAAAGAGGAGGTTGAACTCCAAATCTATGCCCAAGAGATTCAGGCCAACACCGACCTTCTGAAGGATCTGCTTGCTGAAGAAATTAAGAGTGCTCAGGAGGAGTACGATCGCCTTGTGGCCATGGTGCCAGACGCGATTGCCGCGTACGAGAAAGCTCAAGTTTCTGATTTCTCGATCAGCAAACTTCCTCTTCCTCAAGTCTCCGAAAGCTCAGGTACTTTCGAGATCAACATGTTTAATCCATCGTTTTCCGGAGAATATGGATCTAATTTAGGTTTGATGGGTGTTGATTCAGCCCCAGTTGACATGGTTCCTGGGGGAACTGATGCTGAGACGGTTATGGGGGATCCGACCAAGGAGATCGAGGCGGCTGATATGGAGGACGGCTCTAAGGAGCATGAATGAATGAGAGCTTCGAGCTCTTTCTTTCTTTTTTTTATTTGTTATGTTTCTGTTAAACTCTTGCCCTCGGGGCTTTCGGTTGTTTAAACTTATGGCCTGAGGAGGCCTTTAAACCTTTTCGCTATATTTTCGGACCTAATAGCCTGAGGAGGCTTTTAAACCTTTATTTCGTTTTTGCTTTAGCTTGTCTTGATTCGTAGTAAGAATTTGGGGTCAAATGTACACCTTGCCCCCAAATATGGTGAAGTTGTTCTTGACTTGCAGAACTAAGTTTTTGTACTCGGTTTAGTAGTGGGTTTCATGGTTTTAGGAACCTGAGTGGTTCAGGATTTTCGGGGACCCGTCTAGATTGAGGTCTTAGGATTCAACTTGTGAACTCGTTTCTGAGGATTCTAGGACCTTTGTTATGTGTCAAGGGTCCTAAAACCTTTGAGTTTATTAAGGTTTTCTGGACCTTAGATCTAGACTTGTTTCGTTAGAAATTGACTGGGAGGATTTCAAGACCTTCGACGTTGCTAAGGATTTTATGGCCTTAGGTTCAGGTCCATCGAGACCTAAACCTATTGTTAGGATTTTAAGACCTTGAGCTCAGGTCCATCAAGACCAAAACTGATATTTAGGATTTTAAGACCTTTGGTTCAGATTCGAGGGAGTCTGAAGCGGTTGTTAGGATTTTAAGACCTTAAGTTCAGGTCCATCGAGACCTAAACCTATTGTTAGGATTTTAAGACCTTGAGCTCAGGTCCATCGAGACCAAAACTGACATTTAGGATTTTAAGACCTTTGGTTCAGATTCGAGGGAGTCTGAGGCGGTTGCTAGGATTTTAAGACCTTAGGTTCAGGTTTTTGGGGACCTGGATAATTTCGAGAGATTGTTTTAAGTTATGAAATGCGAGGCGATTTAGATAATCGTTTTTATTGATGATATTTACAGAACGCATAATATTTATACATATCACTAATCCGGGCTATATGTTTTAGCCGATCACATACCCCCTATGAATATGTAAGTAATGGTGGAATTGCATTGGGGCTGCACTCATAACGGAGTTGCCTACGTACCCAGTCAAGGGATCAAGCCAAACGTAGTTCAGGTAATTTAGGTACCTAGTGGTAATACTTCTTGAGATTGAATGCATTCCACGATCGAATCTCGGGTACCCCGGTTCGCACTTTTTCAAGTTTGTAGACGCCAGGTCGTACTACATGGATGATCCGATAGGGACCTTCCCAGTTGGTTCCTAGCTTTCCAGCTTTTGGTTCTTTGGTACCATTGAAGACTTTCCTTAGTACTAGGTCACCAACGGCGAATTGTCGGATTCTGACCTTGGAGTTATAATGTCGGGCCATCGCTTGCTGATAATTTTGAATGCGAAGCAAAGCTTTGTCTCGTCGTTCCTCGATCAAATCAAGGTTATCTGACAGGAGTTCGTTGTTGAGTTCGGGATTAGCCGTACAAAGCTCCCGGCGGAGACTCCCAGTTATGGTTTCAGCGGGGACGACGGCTTCCATCCCGTAGGCTAGAGAGAAAGGAGTTTCCTCAGTAGCCCTTCTGGGGGTGGTTCGACATGCCCAAAGTACTTCCAGTAATTTTTCTGACCAGTTGGCCTTACTGGCTCCCAGGCGTTTCTTGAGGTTTGCTAGGACTGATTTATTAGCAGCCTCTGCCTGGCCGTTCCCTTGAGGATATCGAGGTGTCGACATGGTGAGGCGGATGTTCCACTTATCACAGAATGTTTTGAAGTCATTAGAGATAAACTGTCCTCCATTATCAGTTACAATTTCGTATGGGACGCCGTGGCGGCAGATGATGTCTCTCCATATGAGTCGTTCGGTTTCGACCCTAGTTACTTGTTGGAAAGCTTCGGCCTCTATCCATTTTGTGAAATAATCAGTTAGGACTAGCACGTAGCGGAGCTTCTGTTGCCCTATTCCCGATTTCACCAGTGGCCCTATGATGTCCATGGACCATCTCATGAATGGGTATGGCGCGGAAATTGAGGACAATTTTTCGGTAGGTTGGTGTATAATCGGCGCATGCCTTTGGCATTTGTCACATTGTGACGAATAGATTTCGCAATCAGCGATGATGGTAGGCCAGAAATAGCCTTGTCTTTTTATTCGGATGGCTAATGCTCTACCGCCGGCATGGTTTCCACAGGAACCATCGTGCATTTCTTTCATGAGTTTGATGGCGTCGAGACCGTGGATGCATTTTAGGTAAGGTCCCGACACGCTTCTTTTGTAAAGGGATGATTCCGTTATGCAGTATCTTGCGCTTATTGCTTTAAGTTTTCGAGCCTCCCATTTCTGGGGGGGGACCTTGCCCTCCGAAATATACTGCATAATCGGTGTTCTCCAATCTTCCCTTCTCATGATTTTGTCGTGAAGAGATATGGGAGGTTCTTGTTCAGGGTTAGGTTCCTGAGTATTCTCGTGGTTGGGCGTCATGCCCCCGGAGATGTTCCTCGGATTAGGTCCCGGAGGGTTTAGATCCCGAGAAATATCTTCAGGTCTGTTATTGTTGTCAGGAGTATGGATCGTGCCCCCGGAGGTATCTCCAAGGTTGGAAGGATTTCCCGTTTTGGAGGTCTCTGCTGTATAGACGAGTGAGTCTGAAGTCTGGATCGTGCCCCCGGAGGTGTACTTTTTTAATTTGCGAGTTTTGACTTTCGGGAACCAGAATGTCGTGATGACTTGGGCTGTCATTGTTTTGGGACAGTTATCCTCTGTTTCCTCTTTCGGCTTACTGTCGATTTCAGCTTTAGTAGCTATTTCGATGCTGGGTTTTTCGATACCCTCTACGGGTATAATCCGTTTTACAAGGGGGTCTGATGTAGAAGCTAAAGCTGCTAGCGCGTCTGCTGAGGAGTTCTCTCCTCGTGGGATTCTTGTTAGCTCAAACTTGGCCAATTGCCTGCTGAGGCTTTGGACGACTTCAAGGTATGCCCCCATTCTTTCATCCCTTGTTTCGTATTCGCCATGGAACTGGCTAGCTACCAGCTGTGAATCGGTGTAAGCGTTTAGTTCTTGGATTCCGAGGCTTAGAGCAAGTTTTAATCCTGCGATTAGTGCTTCATACTCAGCTTCGTTGTTTGAAGCACTGAATCCGAGCCTGTATGATTGTTCGATGGTTTCTCCGGCTGACGAAGTCAGTCTGAGACCAATTCCGGAGCCTTGTTTTGACGAGGCTCCGTCGACATATAGGCTCCATTTTGGGGATTCTACTTCGAGATCGAGCTGTTCGGATGTTAGCTCGACGACGAAATCGGCGAGGACCTGAGCTTTCGCAGCTGCTCGAGGTCTATACTCGATATCGTATTCACTCAGCTCTATGGCCCATTTGGCTAGCCGTCCTGATTGACTAGGGCTGTGTAAAATCGTACGTAGTGGCTGCGAAGTCATTACGATGATCGAGTGTGATTGGAAATAAGGTCGTAGTTTCCTAGCGGCTGTTACTACAGCCAGGGCTAATTTTTCCATTACAGGGTATCTTGTTTCAGCGTCTATTAAGCTTTTGCTGGTATAGTAGACAGGTCTTTGTTCGTTTTGCTCTTCTCGTACTAGTACTCCGCTCACTGCAGCGGTTGACACGGCGAGGTACAAGTATAGCGGTTCCCCTGTTACAGGTTTGGACAGGATTGGAGGTTCGGTGAGGTAAGCTTTTAATTGTTTAAACGCTTCCTCGCACTTCTCGTCCCACAAGAACTTCTTATTATTTTTAAGGAGTTTATAGAACGGGAGGCATTTGTCGGTGGATCTGGATATGAATCGATTTAGCGCAGCGATTCGTCCAGTTAGCCTTTGCACTTCTCTGGTCGTCTTAGGTGATGGCATTTCCAGAAAGGTAGCTATCTGTTTTGGGTTGGCCTCAATGCCTCTTTCGGTTACGAGATAGCCGAGGAATTCCCCCGAAGGTACCCCGAATGTACATTTCGTGGGATTGAGCTTCGTATCGTATTTGTTGAGGACTTCGAAGCATTCTTTTAGGTGCGAAATGTGGTTTTCGCCAGCTGATGACTTAACCAGCATATCGTCGATGTAAACTTCCATCGTTTTCCCGAGTTGTCCAGCGAACATCTTGTTCACAAGCCTTTGGTAGGTAGCTCCTGCGTTCTTTAGGCCGAACGGCATAACCTTGTAACAATAGGTTCCCTGTTCGGTTATGAACGCAGTTTTTTCTTGATCTTCGGGGTCCATCATGATCTGATTGTATCCTGAGAAGGCGTCCATAAAAGATAGAAGCTGGTGGCCGGCTGTAGCTTCAACCAATCGATCGATATGAGGTAATGGGAAGCTGTCTTTAGGACAGGCCTTGTTTAGGTCGGTAAAATCTACGCAGATCCTCCATTTCCCATTTTTCTTTTTTACCACTACCGGGTTAGCTAGCCAGTCGGGATATTGGACTTCTCGAATGGATCCAGCTTTTGTTAGTCGGTCAACTTCGTCATTTACGGCTTGGGCTTTTTCTAGGCCTAGCTTGCGACGTTTTTGCTTGATTGGTTTGAAAGTTGGGTCTACATTGAGCTTATGAGTGGTGACGTTTGCGTCTATTCCCTTCATGTCGCTGGTAGCCCATGCAAAGGTTCCGACGTTACTTTTTAGGAAGTCTATGAGTTCCCTTTTAGTTTCAAGCGGGAGCTCTGAACCGATGCTCACGCGTTTCTCAGGATTCGAGTCATCAATGCTAACTTGTTCGGTTAGGTTCCTAGGGGGACCTCGAATATTTTGTTGCATTTCTCGGCCTTCCTGGATCTGTAATTGCTATTGGGGCGACTCTTTGAGGATTCCGAATCCTCCCAAGTAACAGATCCTGGAGATCTTCTGGCTTCCCCGTACGGTAGTTATTCCGTCAGGTGTTGGAAATTTCACGCATTGGTGATAAGTGGAGGCTACTGCCTTCATCTTATGGATCCAGGGTCTTCCTAGGATCGCATGGAATGGAGAGGGCTTATCGATGACCACAAAATTGGTCATTTTCATGATTCCTCCAGCTATAACCGGGAGTTTGATAGTTCCCAACGGGGTGACCGTTTCCCCGGAGAAGCCTACGAGGTTAGCTTTCTGACCAATAATTTCATAGTCATCTATTTCCATTCCTTTCAGGGCGTTGTAGAAGATAAGGTCGACCGAGCTTCCGGTGTCAATCATTAGTTTAGGCACCTCGTAACCTGCTATGTTCAGGGTGACGATTAGGGCGTCATCGTGAGGTCTGTCGAGATCTGATGTCTCGCTCTCCCAGAAAGAAATCTTAGTGTTGGATTCGGGATTGGGAGGCTTAGACTGAGTATTAGAGACAGCCTTCCGTACATGGCTTTTGATTGAATTAACTGAGTCTTGACATAAGTCGGAGCCTCCGAGGATATAATCCACTCTCGAGCTGGGGCTCGAATGAGGCGATGGTTTGCTCAAGAAGGCCTCGATTTGCAGACTCTTCCCTTGGGGAAATTTCCCAAGAATCATGTCAACCCTTTTCTTGGGAGCTGGCGGTGGCGAATCTGTTTCCTTCTCAGGTGACCTTTCACGTTTTGGAGAGGTGTCTCTGGGACCTCTTTTCTGGTGAGGAGGTGGTTTTTTGAGTTCCACGTTTTTTAGTTCCCCAGCTACGAATTTAGCTGCCAATTGTCGTTGGAGGTCCCAGCATTCCTCAGTTGAGTGCCCTTTTCGATCATGGTAAGAACAGTGTTTGTTCTCATCGTAGCCTTTTGACCAGGGGGTTTTGCTTGTCGCGGCAACGGGTTTTTCCTGTTGGACTTCCTCGACAGCATAAGAATGTTCTCCCTGGGTCTGATTATTTCGGGAGCTCCCTCTTTTAGAGGATCCTTTTGCTTCCGAGGTTTCGCCCTTCGGGTGATTCTGGGATTTCTTATGGATTCTATCCAATGCAGTTGTTTCCTCCTCCAAGGTAACGTATCTCGATGCTTTGTGAAGAGCATCATCGATAGTTGGGGGAGGGTTAAGCGTTAGTTCGGACCAGAATTCCGATTTGTACCAGAGGCCTCTTCTAAGGGCTTCGATGGCAACTTGATCGTTGGGGTTCGAGAGCTTAGTTCGGACCGCTCTGAATTTCTCGATGTAGGTTCGTAATGAATCTCCCATTCCTTGCCTGATTTTCCAGAGGTCAGCCTCGGAAGCTTGCTTGAGGATATGGGTTGAGTATTGCTTCATGAAAGCGTTGGTGAGCTGGTCGAAGTTATCTATTGAGTTTGGCTCGAGGCTTGAAAACCATTCGAGGGCTGTTCCGACCAGGTTCTCAGCAAAAGTTCTGCAGTAACCTGCTTCGCATTCTTCTCTTGTGAAGTGAGCTTTCACTATAGCTAAGCGAAAGGCTCTTAAATGGGCCTTTGGGTCTGAGGTCCCGTCATATTCGGGGATCCTAATTTTTCGGGTATCTCTTATGTGGGAGTTAGCGATTTTGTTTGTGAATGGGGTTCCACGGGTTTCCTCAATCAAGCTCTCGATTTCGGGAGCTGAGCTCGTTGCTTTGTGTACTTGAGCGTTCAACTTTTGGAGAGCTGCGTGAGTTTGCTCCATGTACCGGCGGATAGCCTCGGGTCCTTCTAGGGGAAGGACGGTTGGGTCGTCGAGATGAATTTGATGAGGAAATTCTTGATGGAGTCGAGCGTCGTCGTTTTCCCAAGCGTTAGGTGAGCTAAATGGCTCGCTAACTCTAGGGTCACTTCGAGGGACGCGACCTGGGGGGTGAGCTGTAGGATCAGCTTCCGTCCTCGGGTGGCTGTCTCGATTAGGGACTACGTTCCCATTTTGGTGGGCTGAAGCCGGTGTTCTTCCCCTGGGAGGGAAAAGCATTCCTTCTCCAGACCTGAAAACTGGTGGTGGAGGCGGTAATCGTGTGCTCTGTTCGTGAACCCTATTGGGTGCAGAGCTTGTCGTTGCTACGTTATTTCCCATAGCGCTAGTTACAGGTGGACTGAATACTGGGGTTGTCCCAGTATGAGGTGTCGGGGGAACGTGCTCTTGCCCATCACGAGCAGTGCTGTTTGGGGAAAAATCCAGGCGTCCGCGAGGGAAGGTGGATTCGGTCAGTCGGTCTCGGAAGGTGACTCCCGATCCTTGTCGTTGCGACAGATGAGTCGTCTCGGTTAGAGATCTAGTCACTTCCTCGAACCGTTGCTGTCGAGCAGTTAGCTGCTGCAACGTGCGCTCATTATCCTGAGCTCTTTCTACCAATTGTACCATCATTCGACGTATCTCAGATAGCTGAGCTTCCGAATGATTCGGAACGGGTTGACGCTGCGGGTTTTCGGGGTGTGTGATCCCCGAGTTGTTCCCTCCGGAAGACCTTGGGTTGGTCATTCCTGTTTGGTCCGGTTGAGCGTTAGCTGGAGGCTGTTGCTCGGATCGGTGATCGGCGGATCGAGGTTCTGGATGCTGGGGATCCGAGTCTCTGCTGTTTGGTGAGCCGTCGATCTGGGTCATGGGATCAGGAATGGAAGGGCTCGTGGCCTGGTTGGATGGATTCATTCTCAAGTTAAGGAGTGAAGGATTCGATTATCTAGCTCCCCACAGTCGGCGCCAAATGTGAGGGGTAAAACTCACTCTTTAGTTTTAGGTTGGATTTAGATTAGGGAAAGACGATCGTGGGCTGAATCCTTTTAGAACTTAAAGAATGGATAGAATTGTATTGATGAATAATGGTTACAAGGATGATTCCGATGAACAACAGAGATAATAAGATCTATTGAAATACGTGATCTCCTATGAGTGCGTCCGAGATCCAATGCCCTTTTCCTTGTTGTTCTTCTTCTTATATAGTTTTTAGCTTCATGCGATTGTTGGTTGATCGACTTCCGAGATTTCCTCCGCAGATTTGGGAGCTCGCAACGAACTCTGCTTGACCGGGTCCTGCGCCTCCTTATCCTCAATTTGGGTAGTCTCCCTTAGGTCTTCATACAAGGGACCTGACCTCTTTGTTGAGCATCCCTTTGTTAGTACTTTAATTGAATCAGCTCCTGGTTCCAGGTTAGCTCCGTCTTCTCTTCTCGTTTAGGATTCAGGTCCCAATGGACCTTATTTCGGCCCATCGTCGCCTCTAATTGTATAGCTGAAACAGCTTCAGCTAACGGGCCATATTTGGGCCCAACAGCGACCACTGAAACAACTGCTGCAACCAGGCACGACCCAGCAAGAGAAAGAAGAAGATTTCTAGCCCGTCAATAAGGGAAGGTGTAGACAACCCGGATCAACCAAGAACAGAACCAGTCCATCTCGGTGACGCCGTCGCTTGGCCTCACCACCCGAAGACGAAACAGTGTATAGCCGTTAAAGAGAAACGAAAATCACAAAGGGAGCTCAGCTCCGATGCTAACAGAGCCACCGGAGCCGACCAAAACTCACACTGGTTTTAGATCTGGTTTTTAGAGAGAACGGGAGAGGATAAGGAGAGAGAAAGGGGGGAAACAAGCTGTTTTTTATGTAATGTGTAAACTAATTTAAAACCCATTATTTAAAAAAAAAAACAAATCGACAAAATAATAGTAAGGGTCATTTTGGTGAATATTTATAGTGAATGACAAGCCCAAAGAATATAGTCATAGGAAAAGTGATGTGACAATTAGGGTCAAAACTGGACGGTTTTTCTCTTTCAATCATTGGCGCGTGCAGATGAGGCTAGTCAGACATCTGAAGCGTAACACAATACTCTAACAATAACGTGATGAAAAAGCCACAT
Organism: Moricandia arvensis; assembly: GCA_905132765.1. NCBI lineage: Eukaryota > Viridiplantae > Streptophyta > Magnoliopsida > Brassicales > Brassicaceae > Moricandia > Moricandia arvensis. The sequence continues at coordinate 74,171 of CAJHQP010001475.1, forward strand.
GGCCACGTATTATGGACATGAAGCAACCAGACGAAAACACTATACTATACTACATATGCAATAGTATAGAACATGAGTGATCATATGACAAGACCAGCATTTACACATCTAAGATTAAAATATAGACAAAAATGCAATAAAAAAAACAGTTTAGACGTTGGAAACGAAAAAAAACTTGTAACGCTGGACTGTAGAATATAGTCTTGAAATATAAGGAAGACGAACATATGCGGACAAGGTGCCAAATGTTATATTATACTATACAATATAGTATAGCGTGTGAAGACCGAGAGGAAACAAAAGTGCGTTTCAGGCGGCATAACATAAGGTAGAAGTGTATGTATACATATACAGTAGGAAAAGAAGATGTATGTAGTAAAACAAAAGCAGCCACATGGTTGGAACTGTGTATTAGGAAGGTATAAATAAAACTAGTGTATACAAAGTAAAGTAAATGTACAATATAACATCCAAGAGAAAACGAGAATTGTAGGTTTTTGTGAGAAAAAGTAACTGGGCATGGGAGGAGCACACAAAACAATAGTTATTGTAGTCCCGTTAAAGAACTATACTATTGTATGTTTAAGATAGTACAAGTGCAATATTACAAAAAAAAACAGATTCTCGGAATGACATCGTAAAAGGCTATACTAGCTTTACACGATAATACCTACATAAAGGTCATTGTTCAGGTGCATGTCGACGCAACATTTCGAAACATAATGGTCACTGTTTTCCTATTTAACAAACTATACTAAAGTATATCTTAGATAGTATAAGTTAGAGAGAAACAAAAATAACAGATCCCGGGATACTAGCAGAAGGGGCTAGACTAGGTTCACACGATAGTACAAATAGGTCACATTTCAGTTGGTTGCACACTTAACATTTGAAAGCACAAATAGGCATTGTTTGTCATTTATTAAACGATACTATAGTTTAGTAGAAAGAAGTAGCGAGGGGTTTACTATCACTGTAAATGGTTCAGACCCAAGTAATGTACTATATTATATGATGCTTTCTATAGTCACCTAAGTAAATGTAAATAACAAGCACATAAGACTGTCATGGTTAGTACTTGGAAATTGTTAATAAGAGACAACGGTGTAATACAATGGGGAAAGTCAAATATGAAATAGTAAAATACAACATTAATATGAAATGTATGCGTCCCTAGTAGCATAATCTGCATGAACTTCGAGTCCGCCAACTGCTCCTGCTATGCATATGAAAAGACTGTTTTTATCACCTCTATCCAACGCAAATTGAAGTACCTGTTAATTCTTTCACCCGCGCCTAAATCCGTTCGGCTGACACAATATGTAACATAAAAATTGTACTATACTGACAAATGGTATATAATAATCCATTGATACCAATATCATATTAATAAACGTAATTGTTTTACGAAATGCACTAGTCAATCCAAACAATATGAAAATACTAATCCATGGAACACAATATGGACCAAAACATATTACTATCTCTCATTATCAACTGCTCTAATCAACCCAAGCAAAATTTAAATACGATACACTAATATACTATTTATGTTTCTTTTATAGTATAGTATTATCATTTACAAAATAAATCGTTTTCTTCTCCAGCCACGAACATAGAAACTTATGCTGGAGAACAGAAAATCAAACACAAACACATACATGGTCATGTCACGTTTTCGGAAATCCTAGATTATGTTAAAAACTAAAATTAACTAAAACTTTGTGTCACATTACCTTTCTCGTCGCTCTGCCGGTAACTTCCTCCTAACCGGATCTGTAAAATAAACGGTGGTTCCAATATAATTGTCTAAAAACTAGAATGTTTTGGCTTTGAAACTTATGTCGTGTCCCTTATGCTTTAAAAGCGTCTTGGAATTACCTTCATTCCTTAGTTTGTGCTCTGCAATCACTCACGTCGCCTCGAAAGCAGAAGATCCTCTGTAATTGTTTTTTCACCTAGATCTTCTGTTTCACATGTGATCGGTTTGTAAATGATATTTTTTTTTTAATTTTTGGATTACAGATAAAAAAGGTTGCAACCTTCTGCTCGCATGTAAGGGTATTGTTGGAATATTTCATAAAATTATACAAAATATCATAGCCTAGAAATTGTTATGGTTATATACCTAATTCTTTTTTTTTATGTACGTTACGCCTAATTTCTCTAATAATTACTAGGTAGTGATCAATCAAAGAAAAAAAATTCATACAAGAAAAAGTTATTCTATTATTCAAGTGGGTGATCTAGATAAGAGAGCATTGCTTAACAGGCCACATTTATGTTTTTTTTTGCAGCTAGAGTCACTTCCTGCTAGAAGCATACATTCACAGAGATCAAGGCAATATATGGACTTTTATGCCCCTAATAAGCTTAACCGGAAGCTGTATTAAGTTAGGTTGTTTATTAGGTTGGTTTTTTGAAAGATAAGTTTTTATAAGGTCCACACGATTGGAAAGAAAAAGTAGATCCAACGGTCGATGTTTATAATTTATAATTTATTTATGACGGTTGACCCAGAGAACCAAACTAACTGGTTGCGTGTGGTTATTTTGTAATTTATTTCTAAGATAACACATGACTTCTGGCTTTGTATTGCACGTGACTTCTGGGCGTGGATGAAATGTGAAGGATATTCTTAAATAGTTAGGGGGTGTGGATAGAAATCAAGAAAACAATGTCCACATATATGTTTTAAGATAAAAACAACAAAGAACATAAATATAAGATTAAGATATTACATATGGATTTTTAGTATCCTAAAAACATAGGCAAACATCGTTTCAAAAAAAGTAAACTGGCATTTTAAACACCAAACAAAAGTTGAATTAACATAGAAACATAGAAAATATATGGTCTTCTGACTGATCATGGCATGGGTGGAGTGTAGTAAGTAAGGAGGGACGATGGGCTTGTAGATGGTGCCGTATACGGGTGGTGTGGCTGCGGAGGTGTGGACAAGTGGGGTGTGGACGCGTGAGGTGTTGACATGAGAGGTGTGGATGGGGGAGTATGAATTGATTACATCGCAGGAAGCACCATCCAAAGCTTAAAGGGCAGAACAAGCTCATCAAAGTTTGCAAAGTATGGATATTTGTATAACTAAATACACGTTTAAAGGTTTATGTATAAGAGAGTAAATTAGTCTATGAAACTACATAATATGGAGCCATACCTTTGCTCATATCCCACCTTCATGCGTTAAAGAGAGCTAGAGGCTCTTGTGGGCCTTTCCTCAACACAAAGAAGCATGCCATAGAGATATTAAGCAACTACAACTCAAGGACGGGAGAGAAAAGAAGCCACACCTTGCTCTAACCTAACATATTTGACACAACTTCATCACATCCACATCCACAAACCTGCAAAGGACCAGCACTCCTCTTCGTTGTTGTCTCAAGAGATTGTGAAGAAGTTGAAATTTTGAAGCTGCCGTGTCCCCCTAAATCACAATCTCCATATGAAATTGCCTTCCAAACCCATTTTGATAAGGCAAATTCACCGTAGACGCATTCCCAAACACAAAAATTGTTTCACCAAACTGCTTCAAGTAATCTGTAAACCATAAAAGAAAAAACTTTACATATAAAATAAGGGACATCAGCAGTAAATACGAAAGCTTGTGTAGAAAACACATAATTTAGAACAAGAAGCGAACTTTATTATAAGAGGATTTACAGTCTCCAAGTGAAATTTTGCAGAAGAAGCTGGAGAAGAGAGGAGGCTAGTAGAAGTACTTTTGTCCAAATCACTAATTATACTGCAAGGGTGAAACACACATGGATTTAACAGACTCAGATCTCAAATCATATAGATCAACAAACTCACGACCACAATACCAACCATCCATAGAAGAATCAAAGACACAATCTCAAATCCTATCGATTAAACCCTTGACTTACGAAATCATACCTTACGGCAAGATTAAGAACTCCAATCTAGTCTGAGCTCATCCCGCCAGCCATAGATGAGAGACTCTAATGCGAAGAACCGTCATCCTTACGAAGCTCGGGCTGGCGAGCGACAAAATGCTTTAGACAAGAAGATGATTAAAGGTTTGGTTTTGATGGAGTCCGACGAAGGGACAAAGCATTAAACAGTGGAAGATGAACTTACATCGTTTGTCAGAGGCTAGAGATCCATGGACAAAATCAACTGAGTTTTTGTGTTCTTTGACACATAATTGGAAACGAATATTCGTCTGAGAGAAGAGACTGGAGATTAATTTGAATGTGATTAGGATTAAAGATCTTTTAGATTTTGAGAAATTGGTAATAAGATTAAGCTTTTAGAAAGCAACAAGTAACGAGATTGAGCTTTCACACAAGAGAATAGAAGGGTATATTAGACAAACACTAAGGAAAAAGTGTGTCTAAGGTGCAGTGTGACTCTATACGTAATTGTAAAGTCATAATGTGACTTTGTGTGTAATTTTCTCTCTAGATACCCACACTAAAATAGAATAACTAACCAACAAAAGCAAATATGTCCTATGAAAAGATCTTTATTCTAGCTAAATGATTTTAAGTTTCATTTTGGGGTAAATATCTCAAATAGATCTTTCTGAAGTTTTTGTCACAAAATAGGTCTCAAAAAATGATCAAAATAGCCCTTTTTATTTTTTAAAAAATTAATATTTTTTTTTAATTTTAAGCCTCATCTCCAAAAACTCACTCCATAACTCTAAATCCTAAGTCTAGATTAGTTAACCCAAGGGTATAAATGTATATTTACACCCTTTAATAAATGTTATTTTGGTCATTTTTTTCCTTATAGGTTATTTTGATGAAAAACTTTTTTTAGTTCTATCTTAAGGTATTCCTCTTCATTTTGTCCCTTATCAATTAGAGAATTTTTTTTCTACAAAATATCATTTTATTACTCAAATTTGAGATTAACTCGCTAATCTACAATTTCAATTTGTTTCTTTATCAATTAAAGAAAAGTTTAACTTACAAAACATATGATTTTATATATTATTATTAAGATTAAGACCATACCAAATTTTACTATTTTAATTATTAAGATTTTTTATGCTTTTTTTATATATATTTTTATAAATAAATATTTATTTTGTATAAATGGTAGTATATATTATTAAATTTAATATAAAATTTCCAAACTCATTAGTTTTATAGTTTCTATTGAATATATATTTTGAACCGTCAATTGTCATATTTTTATAACATGTCTTGGTCGTCCACACAAGCGTGCTATTATTTTTTGTAGATAAAAATATTAATATATGATATTGTCATTATATTATTTAATTTTTTGTGCTATATATTTGATACTATTTTAGTTAATTTAAAATTAACATTATAATACATTTTTCATGTTTATTAATTAATGACAAACACTCGCTTGCTTTAATTAACTATTTTACGCTTAACATAATAAAAATTCATCCATATTAATTGTATTGTCATGTTTATTAATTAGTTATTTTAATATTATGTTTAATATTAATTAGTTTTCATCAATTTAGATATCTTCTATAGATGTTTTAATTAATAAAAAATAATAAATACTAAAAGTTATAACTTCTAATTTATAATATCTAAAAAAATATTTTAAGTTTAGGTTTATACTGGATTTGTTATGGGTTTGATTTATAAAATTATTTATTAAATTAGGAAAAGGCAATAAAAATTTTAAGTGAAATTTAGTTATTATTTTACTGGAATTAAGACGTAAATAAGTTATAATTTAAAGGTTATTTTATAAATGAACTCCTATTTAAATAAAATAGATTTTGTTCATATAAATTATATCTTTGAGTTATGTGTTTGACTACATAGCTTTTCAAAGATTCAAACTAAGATAAAAAAAAAAGTTTTTGTAAAACATATTGAATCAAATAAACATACTACGTCTAACAGTCTCAACGACAAGATATTATGCTCAATTGCTATCACAAATATACAAAAAAGTTCTCTTATCAATCAAGTTATATAAAAAAAATCCAATAATCCTTTGAGAAAATATATCAAAAAGGGAAAACATGTTTAATGGAAATGATATGGCCTATTTATTACGAGTTTTAGATAATGTTTTAGGCTCTATTTAGGGTCTATTACGTGTGTATAGACTACGTTTGGAATATTTACAGGTCTAGTTACTCATTGGAAGCAATTGGAGCTTTGAGTTATTTTGGAGCATTTAGGATGCTTAGCCAAAAACTCAGAGTCGGATCATGTTTATTAATGAAGCGTCGATCGACGTCACACATCCTGTGTCGATCGACGGCCAAGTCGGCCAAGAGATTTATGAAGACCTGAGAAATTACAAGTTTTATCCATAAATCTAATCATTTGCAAGACAAACCCCTAACCAAAATATAGGTTATTTATTAGGGTTTTCTATCTTAGTTTAGAGGAATACTAGAGATTTAGTTCTAAGAGTTCGTACATCTTGCTACATTTATTGGAGAGAGAGATCTGAATCTTATTACAAAGAAGATCTTGAACTCCTTATCTCTTTACTCAGTTTATCTAATGCAATTTATTCAGACTTTAATCATGTTCTTCATTGCTCTGTTTGAGTAGTTCACTATTAGATTTAGGGTTCTTCAATGGTAGTAATGTCTTGCTGATTTTATAGAATTGTTAGGGTAATCTTCTTGGTTCTTTGTTTAAGTTTTTCTTAATGGTAAGTTGAATTTGATCACCTTAATCTTAGAAGTTAGGGTTCCATAGCGCAAGCGAGAGCTTGGTTATGACCCCAAACCTATCTTAAAAAACCTAAATAACTAGTAACAAACGAGACTTGAATTAGAAGTTTAGAGAATCTATCAAACCATGAAACCTGTACCGTTTAGAAAGAGCGTCGATCCATACCACCAGATGGACATCGATCGATACTCAACCGAGATGCGCGAGAGCGATCTCCTAAACCCTGAGGTTTGAGCTCGAGAACGGTACTTAATTAAAACCCTAGCAATCTATTATTCTACATTGCCAAATCTTACATGAGAATTCACCCTAAGTCTTCACCCTTAACCTTCACAAACCAAATCAATCTTGAAATAATTTGTTTGCTATTATTATGACTTTTCTTGCTTTAATTCGACATCAATAAATCTATTGTGCAATCCTAGAGTATGTGGATTTGATCTCTAAGTACTACACTAAACCTCTTATTTGAGAGAGTAAAAGTGAGAATATGGTTAATTTAAGAGTGATATAAAACCCCACATCAATTTTGGCGCCGTGCCGGAGACTCTTTCTTATTGCCATTAGATTTCGTTTTAGGATATTGTCTAGATTTTTACTTTACTGTTTGCTATATTATTCTTTCCATTGGACTTTGACACATGTACTTAAGGGGTGAGAATATGGATTCGGGACAACAAGAATCGATCGACGTAGAGAATCCAGAGGCGATCGACGCGAGTCCACTACTGTCGGGCGACACCCTTCCACCGCTATCGATCGATACCGATCAACCATAAGCAAGTAAGTACGCCTTTACTGATTCTGACAATAAGAATATAGTCTTGATAAAACTAATGAACAATGAAAGCAACGAAGCAAGCCAACTTATTGAATATCAGGGGGCTGCAATCCCTGATCAAATCACTAAATCTCCTAAGAATAAATTTAAGCATGAATTGCTAATTCTCTATTACCTAAACCCTAGCAGAACCTATTCCAATAGGTCTGCAATTCGATTATCAGACAGCCATACCAGGAAGCTCTGAGCTTGATATAGACTTCCTAATTATGGCGAGCCAAAATCAATTCAGTGGTCTTTCTACTGAGCACCCAAATGATCACATTGAGATGCTAGAAGACATGGTGAACTGCGATTTCAATCGCTGCAAACTTTTTGCCTTTCTCCCTTGAAGGTGACACCAGGAGGTGGCTGAACCAGCTACCACCAGGATCCTTGACTTGTTGGAAATACATTAGAAGCGCCTTCATCAATCACTTCTTTAATGAGAAGATATACTGGGAGCAAGAAGAGAGATATCCACTTTCGTCCAAGGTAGCCGCAAATCTTATAAAAACGCTTGGGTGAGATTCAAGAACTACCAACTTTCGTGCCCTCACCATGGATTCTCAGAACCCCAAGTCGTCAACACTTTCTATAGAGGACTAAACCTAGACTATCAAATAATCCTTGATATAGCCAGCGAGGGGAACTTCGGCACCCGAAGCCCGGCAAACGCTAAAATCTGATAAAACATAGCCTTAGGTAGAACTTTCGAAAGGAGAGACACCGAAAGGGAGGAGCCCTCAATCCGAGTTAGAAATACTCTGGCATCTGTTGCGGCCCTTCTGGACGATGTTGTTTTTTCTGACCTCGAAAAGCAAGATGAGTTCTCTGAAGTAATGGATCGACAACCAAGTGGCGAGTAATGCTATGTCCATCAGGAGAGAGGACAGATTCCTACCTGGTAGGACGGACGCTAATCCTAGAAGCTACTGCAATGTCGTAGCTATGAGAAGTGGTCGAGAAATCACCTCTAGCATTAAAGAAAGCATCACTATCGATGAATTCGCGAAAATAACAACAGATGAAAAAGAAAAAGTGTGCCCCATCTCTAACGAGCAAATCCCCGAGATCGCCCTCGAAACATAGGAGTTAGACTAGACTGACGTTCTTGAGGAAATGTTTGTTAATCAAAGAGAAAAGATCACAGAGGTAGGAGACATCGCTCGCGTCTCTTCACCAAGAATCGAGCAACACTCCGACCCTGTAATCGATCGACGCGCTTGAGCAAGAATCAAGCGACACTCCAATCCATAACCAACCGAACTGGTTAGAACAAGGTCCACCAAGCAAAAACCCCCCCCTTTCCTCCAAAAAACGCTAAGCAGTAAAATAAACAACTGGATAAAGCAATATGCAAGAAAGCGTTTGACGAATTAAGCATTGAGATGCCGCTCACCGAGGCCATTCATATCTCGTCTGCTATCAAGCAGTACATAAAAGATGCGGAATCGCGAGGTTTCCATGAATCAGAGCATTGCGTGATGATGGTATCCGAAGAAGTGAGCAAAATTATTCAAGGAAAAACTCCAGTTAAACTCCCTGATCCCGGTAGTTTTGTTCTGGACTGCACTATTAACGATGAGAGATTCCAAAGATCTCTATGCGATTTAAGCTCTAGTGTAAACTTTATGCCTTATTCACTTGCAGTCACCCTCAAGTTAACACAGTTTCAACCTACCAGGGTCACTCTTGTCTTAGCTGATAAATCCACTAGGGTTCCGGAAGGCGTGCTCGAGGACGTACCCGTACGCATTCATGATTGCGATATACCCGCAGATTTCATAGTGCTGAAATATGAACAAGAACCCAGAAATCCGATTATTTTAGGAAGACCTTTCCTGGCCACTGTCGGAGCGATTATTGATGTCAGAGGAGAGCGTATATGCCTCAACATCGGAAAGATACCGATGGTCTTTGACATGGAGCAGATAATAAAGCAGCCTCTGATCAACGGTCAAACCTACCATATCAATTATCTCTCCGACCTCGCAAAGGAGTCATTCATGGTCACGTTCTAGAACGATCCTCTTGAGAGAGCGGTTACTTATCCTGAAGGAAACATCTTTGCGGTCGATGACCGAAATGAAGAGTATACAAGGTTGATGGATGCCACAGAGGAAGTCTTCAATGTCGATATTGAGGAACTCGATCTATCCACTCCCGTCGATCAACACCCGATACAACTGTCGATCAATAGCGTACCATAACAAATGACTGGAGCAAGGCAAAAGCACCTAAATTGAGCTTAAACCACTTTCCGCTGGTCTTAAATATGCTTTCCGCTACGAGAACTCCTATCCTATCATCATAAATGCAAACTTGAGCAGCGGAGAGCAGGCATTATTGCTGAACAAATTGCTGAAACACCAAAAAGCTCTCGACTACTCGTTAGATAACATTCCAGGATCTCCCGATTTATGCATGCATAGAATTAACCTTGATGATGAATCCAAATCATCCATCGAGCATAAGAGGAGATTAAATCCCAACCTGAAGGAAGTCATAAAAAAGGAAATTATGAAACTTCTAGAAGCATGAGTTATATACCTTATCTCGGACAGAAACTGGGTTAGTCTGGTTCATGTTGTTTCAAAGAAAGGCGGAATTATGGTGGTAAAGAATGGTAAAGACAAATTGATCCCTATGAGAACTGTCACCGGGCATAGGATGTGCATCGATTACAGGAAATTGAATGCTGCCACTCGAAAAGATCATTTCCTTTATCCTTTATCGATCAGATGTTAGAAAGACTCGCAAGCCACAAATACTACTGTTTTCTCGACAAGTATTCAGGATTTTTCCAAATTCCCATACATCCGAATGATCAAGAAAAGATCACCTTCACTTGTCCCTATGGAATGTTCGCCTCTCGCAGGATGCCTTCCGGCCTCTGTAACACCCCTGCGACTTTCCAGAGATGCATGATGCCGATATTCACCAATATGATTGAGGATTTCATGGACGATTTCTCAGTATATAGTCCAAATTTCAAAACATGTCTCGATAACCTGTGCAAGGTACTATCTAGATGCGAAGATAAAAATCTGGTTTTTAACTGAGAAAAATGCCAGTATATGGTCAACAGTGGAATTGTCCTAGGACACAAGCTCTCAGCGGCCGAAATTAAGGTGGACAAGGCAAATATTGAAGTAGTGACTGGATTGCCGCCACCTTCTAATGTCAAAGATGTTAAAAGCTTTCTAGGCCACGCTGGTTTCTATAGGAGATTCATAAAAGATTTTAGCAAAATTGCTCGGCCCCTCACTGCACTCCTGTGCAAAGAGGTGAAATTCGATTTTACACCTGAATGTCTTGAGGCCTTTAAGGAAATGTAATCCACACTCGTATATGCCCTTTATTTTCCAAGCACCAGATTGGGATCTACCATTCAAAATTATGTGCGACGCCAGCGATTTCGCTGTAGGCGCAGTACTTGGGCAAAAGAAGGAAAAATATTTTCATGCAATATACTATGCCAGTAGAACTCTTGACGATGCACAACACAATTATGCGACAACAGAAAAAGAGTTATTAGCTGTGGTATTCATCTTCGATAAATTCCGTTCCTATCTAGTCGGTTCAAAAGTAGTTGTGCATACTGACCACGCAGCATTGAAATACTTAATGAACAAAAAGGACGCCAAGCCGAGACTCTTACGATGGATTCTACTTCTCCAAGAATTTGATATAGAAGTAATAAACAAGAAAGAAGTAGAAAACGAAGTCAGAGATCACCTATCAAATATAAGAGTGGTTGATGACATCCATATTGATGATTTCTTACACACAGAAAATATCTACTTCGCATACTCAACTTTCATTGGTAGAGTCAGTTCAGCACATGAAATGGAATCGATCGATGAACGTGCCAAACCCATTGAACGATATCAACCATAAAGCATCGATCGACTCTATCCATATCCCGTCGACCGACGATACATTTGTTAAGGACGATGACATAATCATTCCAATCGATATCAACGTCGGTTGTAATCTTTCGTTCCCAAATAATGATTCTCCCAGAGGTAGAAGTTTAAGTCGGGGGTGTGCACACTGAGCACCACTGATAGACCTTGGTATGCAGATATAGTTAACTATCTTGCGGCCAAAGTAGAGCCCGAACTCTTCAAAGGATATCATAAAAAGAAATTTTAAGAGAAATCTGGAGATATCACTGGGATGAACCCTATCTTTATAAACACTGCTCTGATGGCATATACAGACGATGTGTTGCTGAAAGCAAAACTCCAGAAATTCTATATCATTGTCATGGATCTGATTATGCTGGACATTTCGCTAGTTTGAAGACAGTGTCAAAAATTCTACAAGCAGGATTTTGGTAGCCAACTATGTTTCAAGATTCTCAAACCTACATAGCAAAATGCTACCCCTGTCAAAGAAGAGGAAAAATCAGCAGGAGAAATGAAATGGAACAAAATTTCATACTTGAAGTTGAAGTGTTCGATTGCTGTGGCATCGATTTCATGGGCCCTTTCTGTTCTTCGCACGGAAATAAATACATTCTAGTTGCCGTAGACTACGTATCCAAGTGGGTCAAAGCAATAGCAACTCTGAAAAATAACGCTTTCGTAGTCGTTAAACTCTTTAAGAGTATCATCTTTCCTAGATTTGGAGTCACTCGTATAGTCATAAGCGACGGAGGTACTCCTTTTATAAACAGAGTGTTCGAAAAACTACTCAAGAAACATGGAGTTCACCATCAGGTATCCACTCCCTATCCTCCCCAAACTAGCAAACAAGTTAAAGTATCCAACCGTCAAATCAAAGAAATCCTAGAAAATACGGTAGGATCGACCCGAAAGGACTGGTCTCTAAAATTGGACGATGCGCTTTGGGCATACTGAACAGCATTTAAAACACCATTAGGGACTACCCCATATCACTTACTCTATGAAAAATCATGCCATCTCCTAGAATTGGCACATAAAGTAGAATGGGCCATCAAAAGGATAAATTTCGATGCTAAGCCCGCTGCAGAAAAAAGATTGATCCAGCTAAATGAGCTAGACGAAATTAGGCATCATGCCTACTGAAAATCGAAGTTATACAAAGAATGGAAAAAAGCCTATCACGACAAGAAAATAATTTCTAGGCATTTCGAACCGAACGATCAAGTACTCTTGTATAACTCGCGTTTAACTCTTTTTCCGGAAAACTTTGTTCTCGTTGGTCCGGACCCTTCACCATTAAAGAAGTTACACCTAGTGGGGCAGTCGTCCTATTAATCCTAAAGGAGAGGATTTCATGGTGAATGGGCAGAGACTGAAACATTACTGGGCTGAAGCCGAAATTCCGCACACTCAGACCATACGTCTAGAGGTGCCTGACCCTGAATATTAAGCCCATTTCTCGTCAAGCTTATGACTTTAAACAAGCGCTGAGTGGGAGGCAACCCACTAAATAAAAAAAACATTTCTTAAAATTTTCAAATTAATAATTAATTATTTATGCATTTACATATTTGTTAAGCAAAAAGGAGTCGTCGAACTGACCATCGATCGACGCCCCTATAGGACCGTCGATCGATGGTCGTCTGTCGAGTAGGTTAACTCGACACCACCCCATTTCATAAATCACTTTTCTCAAAACCACCAAACACAAAACGAGTATACACTCGATTTCTCTCTCGATTTTTAGCCGATTTTGCTCGTTCTTGAGCCCTAATCACTCGATTTTCACCCTCTCTTACTGTTTAGTTCACTAAATCAACCGATATTCAAGGTATGTTCTCTAAATCTCATAGTTTTGGGAAAAATTTAGGGTTTGTAGAAAAATCAATTTTTATCATGTTAGGCCGAAATTTAGAACACTCTAGGGTGCTGGATTACTAGATTAGGAACTATCTACCATATTTACACATGATTTGCACCATTTGAGGTTGTTTTTTTGGATTTAGTACCCCATGGTTTCGCGATCCCGCGTCGATCGATGCCCATGAGGCGTCGTCGATCGATAACCATGAGGACATGTCGATCGATGCCCATACGGTGTCATCGATCGATGGTGATAGTATATACATCGATTCTGATTCTTGGTTTGTTTATTCAATGCAGATGAACGAAAGGCGCACCAAGGCAAGGTTCGAGACTGGTAGCTCCAGTGCTCCCCACAGGGTCCTCCATGCCGACACCCTTGGCCAAAGGAGGAAGAGAGTTTGCTCGAGACGTTCGAGAACTTCCCTGACCCTGGAGCAGCTGTAGCATCTAGGGAATGCACCCATCGTCATGTGCTTGAGGAGTGGGACGATTTTGACAGCCTCTACTATAACGCTTGGCAAAGCGTTTCTATTGAGCCCACCAGGTTCGCTGACAAGCGCACCCTGAGGAAGCTGGGGCTCTTGATGGACTTCACACAGATGGTGAGGGAGCTGGGTATAGGCAGAATGGCTACTAGGCCATACCCTCTTTACCCTGACCTGGTCCGACAGTGCATCGCCACAGCTCAGGTTCTCTGCAGAAGCCCTCGGGTGAAGCTGGCGAACAAGGCTATTTTGACCTTTCTCATCAGAGGCATCAGGTAACGGATCACCATTCCGGAGCTCTGTGAGGTCTATGGGTTTGACATTGGCACTCTCGCCTTCTCAGTTGCTGCTTTCCCAGTCTGCTTGACTTTTGGGGACTCATTGCTACATGCCCTTTGGACTCGGGCCCTGCTACTCAGACGGACATCCGTCACCCTGCCCTCCGATACTTCATGAAGGTCCTTTCCAACACTCTGTTGTGCAAGATGGAACCCAATAAGGTTAAGGTTCAAGACCTCACATTACTGTACTAGTCTGTCATGGAGTTGGTGAGACTTGATGACGAGATCTATCGCCCACCATTGAGCGACTAGAGGGTGATTTGGGGGCTGTTTTTGCTGAGCACTTGGCGACCCTGAAGGAGAAACCCTTCAAGGGTTCTGGCCCGAAGAAGGAGATGATCAGGAGCCTCTTGACGCCTCTATTCAGCTATCTTGGCATCAGCTGTGAAGGAGCTTCAGTGGAGAGCGACTTGTGCTTCATGGATGAGGGACACTTGGCAAGGACTGGCTGGCTGAAGGAGGGACGCTATTGGTCTTTCGTGGATGACGAGGGGCCCAGGATGATAGCGCTTCCAGCGCCAGAGGTGATAGGTTTTGATGATGATCCAGATCGCCTCGCTTTCAGACCAGCTGAGCAGCACCTCCACACAGCACCTCTCAAAGTGCACCGTAGAGGACGTCTCCAACCAGCCCAACCAGTCGCAGAAGCAAACGAGCCGGCACAGCCACCTGCACATCTCCCAGCCTTCCCGCAGATTCCAGAAATCCCCATCCACGACCATGGTGACTTCCAGAGGGTCATAGTGGATGCGCTTCGTGCTATATGGGCTCGGGTGGAGACGATGTCTCGATGCCAGTGTTTCAGCCATCCCAGGACCAGAGCGAGATCACCGCCAGGACCCACACCACAACCTCAGCAGATCGACTCAGACACATCAGACGAGGAGTAGTCACCATTGTTACTTCCTCGTCTCTCATCTTATTTTCAGACTTATATTAGTACTTGTTTTATTTTGTTGTCTTGGATTTATACTTATTATTATTATTATGCTATTTGGATGATTGATATGTGTTTGAGTGTCTAACAGAAGCTAACCCAAAGAGAGATGACCAGAAAGGAGACTAGACTCATGCACGATTTCAGTCTGATACGTCTGGCATCGATTGACGGCATTGGTTGCCATCGATCGATAAGTGATCTAACAAAGACGTTTAGTAGATAGTTCGAGTTCTCCATCGATCGACGGTGATGGTTTACCATCGCCGACACACACCTCTAACCATCGATCGACACTCTCATATAGAGAGAGGTATCGAATATACTACCTATACTATTTACTTATGATTTAATTTTCCCTAACCAATCCAAGACGGATTACACTGGGGACAGTGTAATTTAAGTCTGGGGAGGTTCGCTAATGTTAGTTAATTTGTTTTGAGTTTTAATTGCTATATATATATAAAAAAGTTTTTCAAAATGTTTTATTGAGTCAAGAAGGAGACTATGATCAAGATTGACTAACCACACTTTAGCACCATTCTTAGAAGGTTGTTGCAGAGATTACTAGAGATACCAAAGTGGATCATCTTGCCACTATATCACACTTGCTTAGAAAGTTTGAAGGAACCAAAGCTGATTTCCAACACTAATCTTGACATTATCTGCTTGCTTTGGGGCTTGGTATACACTGGATCGGATTCCTTCTGCAAGTCTGTAGGTACAAGTCATTGCACCTTTGATTCCCTTCCTCTTCCTCTTCAGCATCTACCTAATAGCTTAAAAGATTGAGATGACTTCCCGAGATGCAGAGGGGTAGGTAAATTACCTATGAACCCATTATTCTAATTCGAAGGAACGATCACACATTGTTGGAAGCGAGGGGTAGGTACATTACCGATGACCCCACTATTCGCCTACAACTTTGCCCAAAAAGCAAAAGAAAAAGAAAAAGAAAAAGAAAAAAAAGAAGAGGAAAATCAAAAATGAGATGGCAAGATGGACTGTATCAGCATCATTGTCCATTGAGTTTGAGATCTAGAAAGATTCAGAGAGAAAGGGAGGGAGAAAGGAATCAGAGAAGACTTTGTGCCTAGTTGTTCAGATACTTGCAGAGGTAGAGTCCATGTGTCCTTTGATCGATACTCCCAAGGTAAAGCCTACACTTTATTTTATGCAAAGAAATGAAATCAGTAGAGGGGTGAGTCAGACTAGTATTTGCTAAGTTGCTGGTAGACTGGATTTGGTTGCTATACTAGGATAGGGTATATAAGTTTCTCTGTGATTGACTTGATAGGATGTGGTTGCAACAGAGTAAGGTGACAGTTATACTTAGACATTATGTGAGTCTCCGCTTTTCAAACCTCTTTCACAGGCTTAGTTTGCTTGACGACAAGCAAAAGGTTAAGTCTAGGGGAGTTGATATAGCCTATTTATTACCAGTTTTAGGCCATGTTCTAAGCTCTATTTAGGGTTTATTATGTGTGTCTAGACTATGTTTTGGAGTATTTACAGGTTTAGGTACTCATTGGAAGCAATTGGAGCTTTTGGGCTATTTTGGAGCAATTAGGATGCTCAGCCAGAAACTCAGAGTCGGATCTTGTTTATTCATTGAAGCATCGATCGACATCACACAATGTGCGTCGATCGACGGCCAAGTCAGCCAAGAGATTTATGAAGACCTGAGAAATTACAAGTTTTACCCAGAAGTCTAATCATTTGCAAGACAAGTCCTGGCCGAAATATAGGCTATTTATTAGGGTTTTCTATCTTAGTTTAGAGAGCCACCAGAGTTTTAGTGAGAAGAGTTGGAACACCTTGCTACATCTATTGGAGAGAGAGATCTGAACCTTATTACAGAGATGATCTTGAACTCCTTATCTTTTTACTCAGTTTATTTAATGCAGTTTATTCAGAATTTAATCATGTTCTTCATTGACATGTCTAAGTAGTTCATTGTTAGATTTAGGGTTTTTGGTAGTAATGTCTTGTTGATTTTATAGAATTGTTAGGGTAATCTTCTTGGTTCTTTGTTTAAGTTGTTCTTAATGCTAAGTTGAATTTGATCACCTCAATCTTAGAAGTTAAGGTTCCATAGCGCAAGCGAGAGCTTGGTTATGATCCTGAAACTATCTTAAACAACCTAAATAACTAGTAACAAATGAGAGTTGAATTAGAAGTTAAGAGAATCTATCAAACCGCGAAACCAATACCATTTAGAAAAACATCGATCGATACCACCATATGGACATCGATCGATACTCAACCGAGATGCGCGAGAGCGATCTCACAAACCCTAAGGTTTGAGTTCGAGAACGGTACTTAATTAAAACCCTAACAATCTATTATTCATCATTGTTAAATCTTACCTAAGAATTCACCCTAAGTCTTCACCCTTAACCGTCACAAACCAAATCAATCTTGAAATCACTTGTTTGCTATTTTTATTATTTTTCTAGCTTTAATTCGTTAGCAATAAATTTATTGTGCAATCCTAGAGTCTCTTTGGATTCGATCCCTATGTACTACACTGAATCTCTTTTGAAAGAGTAAAAGTGAGAATATGGTTAATTTGATAGTGATATAAAACCCCACATCAGAAAACAAAAACATTCTTTGTTTAATACGGATACTAAGAATAGGTAAAAGAAAACACTTGGATAAACCTCCGAAATAGAGAACACGTGAAGAACAATTAAGGCACCATCTAAAAGTTTTAGCAAAAAAAAAAAAACAATTAAGGCACCATCTAACCAAAGCATGCATACTCTCCATATTTTAAAAAACACCAACAATTATATTACAAAAAGCCACTTCTAAGCGGAGAAAGAAGGGAAATAACACACATTGAAGACATAGTAACGTAGAGGCATGGCAGAGATCAATCCGTGAAAAGTGAACACTCCAAGAAATCGCTCTTGAGAAAAAGAGAAGATTAAGAGTTCTGTAAGAGAAGGTCTTTATTTATAGGCTCGTGAGGCATCAAAGCAACACACTTATTTTCAACGGTTACAAATTAAATTCGAGAATTCGGCCAAAAAAAGAACGAACTTTGCACGAATTGTCAAAATAAACATGAACTTTAGAGCTGACCAAAAAATCCACAAACTTTCATTGACTTTCCAATTAATTCACAATCTTTTCGTTGATTTGTCAATCTAGCACGTCGTCAAAAAATTTAACAGAAACATTTAACGTCGTTAACTGTTGGCGTTAAGTAAAACGACGTCGTTTTCAAATGAGACGAAACGACGTCGTTTTACATGAATTAAAATTAAAAACAAGAAGTCTCACGGGTTCAAACCCGGGTTGCTTGGATCAAACGGCGAAGTCTTTTGCCACTGGGCTACGGGCATTTTCAACATATTAACAAACACGTTTAATTTTATTTAGTACCGATTGAACATAAAAAAATTTCCAAAAAACTTAAAAAGAATTTTAAAATTCTAAAAAATTGGAACAATAAAGCACTTTTTATAAAATTAATTTTAAAATTAAAATTAAAAATAAAATTTTATTTTTCTTTTAAAAAATCAAAAATCATCCAAAATTCTGATTTTTTTTAAACAATTGCTAAAAAATGAATAAAATCATCCAAAATTTAATTATACACCATTATTTTTTGCATTTTCTTTGATTTTTTTAATTTTTTGGAATTTTGTTTTTAGAAATATTTTGAGCATTATGTGGATATATTTTTATGTGTGTATAATTAAATTTAAAATGATTTTATTCAATTTTTAGCAATTGTTTTAAAAATGAAAATTTTGGATGATTTTTTATTTTTTAAAATAAAAATAAAATTTTATTTTTAATTTTAATTTCAAAATTGATTTTATAAAAAGTTTCTTTATTGTTCCATTTTTTTAGAATTTTAAAATTCTTTTTAAATTTTTGGGAATTTTTTTATGTTCAATCCGTACTAAATAAAATTAAATATGTTAGTTAATATGTTGAAAATGCCTATAGCCCAGTGGCAAAAGTCTTTGCCGTTTGACCCAAGCAACCTGGATTGGAACCTGTGAGATTTCTTGTTTTTAATTTCAATTAACGTAAAACGACGTCGTTTCGTCTCAATTGAAGACGACGTCGTTTTACTTAACGCCAACGATAAACGACGTTAAATGTTTCTGTTAAACGATGTTCCTGCTTTTTTTGGACGAATTCTCAATTAAATTCTAATTTTCCTTTATGTTTTCTTTGCTCCAACGTTAACAATCCAGCTGTCGCTTGGTGACTTTTAACTGCAAGTTTAATTTGTACTAGAGCTTGGCTCCCGCGCGGACGTGCATGTATTTTTTTTTATTTTTATAAATAAATATTTATTTAGTATATATCATATTTTATAATAATAAATTTAATATAATTTTTAACTCATTAATTTAATAATTTATATTGGATATTTTTTGAACCGTCAACTGTATCATTCACATTTTTAGAACATGGCCTGGTCGTCCGCAAAAGTGTACTTTTAGTTTTTTTGTGGATCAAATTTTTTAATATATGCTATTGTTATTATATTATTTAAATTTATGTGTTATATATTTCATACTATTATAGTTATTTTACGATTAACACTATATTACATTTTTCATGTTTATTAATTAATTATTAATTAAGTGACGAACACTCGCTTGATTTCATTAGGTATGTTCTATAGATGTTTTAGTCAACAAAAAATAATAAATGCTAAAAGTTAAGATTAATTAATTTATAATATTTATTAATTATTTTAAGTTTAGGTTTATACTGGATTTGATGAGGATTTGATTTACAAAATTATTTTTTAAAATTAGTAGAAGACAATTAATGACTAAAGTTAGATTTAGTTATTACTAGGGGTTGGCCCGCCCTACGGGCGGGTTGTTTACAATAATTTTTTTTTAGTTTTATAAATATTAAAAAAAATACTTTAAACTGAACATAATATATATAAATTTTTTTCTAATATCATATTGTAAATTTTATTAAATTTTGTTAGTTTGAGTTGAAAGAAACATATTTTCCAAATTTTTTATCTCTCGTTGATCCTTTGTAAACCTAAATTTCCTGAAGAAATTTTAGGTTGTTGGTTTTTTATGTGCATCAGTTTTGATGACATGCATAGATATTTTCGTGGAAAAGTTGCTGGAGGCGCAAGTGTGAAATATAGGCTGCTTTAACATTTAACCATAGTTAATAATAATTAAGTGGTTGCCCCGCAAATTTACAGATATAAATATTATATAAAATGTATATTTTTATATTATACTATATTTTTAATAATAATTAGAATTATTAAAAGGATAATTTTTAACTCAAATAATTTAAAAATCTAAAATTTCAATACTAATTTTTAGAAGCATGAGATTTAGTGATAATTTAGTAATATTAATCAAAATCACTAAAAATATTTATTTTACTTAATTTGATCATATGATTAACAAATTCATTATCAGTGAACCTAAAAAGTATTTTAAAATACTTTATAATCTCACATTAGCTTATATATAACTTTATTTAATTTTAATGCAAATTAATTTTTGTTTGCGAGGATCTCATAAATATGAAGCAAATAACTGATGAATATTTATATATGTAGTTGTTACATTAAATTCTCCAACATATATTATGCATCAAATTTAACTTTTTCTTATTTTTCTTTTAGCATTTCTTTCTTTTCATCACATTTTAACATACATTGCTAATATCTTTTTAATTTTCTTACATATTTTTTGCCAGATATTTCTATCTCTCTCAAAATATTAATACAAATCACATAATCAATCAAATACTCATCTTAAATCTCTTTTCAATCATCACATTAACTTATTTGCTATTATGGTATATTCGACTTAAATTCAAAACACAATTATAATTGCAACGCTGTCACATGTTCCGTTCAATATAATCCATCTGATCTTCAAAGTTTATATATTAAACGGCTAATATATATATTTTTCAGTGTACATTGCAGTAATCACACATTTATATAAGTATGTAATTATCATATTACTTTTTTTTAATTAAAACAAAACATTTTCTATTGCAAATTTCTCCTTTTTATAATTTTTTTATTTTTCTTCTATAAATGATTTATATGCTCTTATAAATAATTTTAAAATTCTGATAAAATGATTTTAGAATCTACGATAATTAATTTTATTTTTCTAAGAAAATCTTTTGAAATGATTTATAAAAATATATGAAATTTATAAATCATTAATATTTATCATATACTGATATACGAATATAATGTAAAATATATAAATATTACAGTGATTTATATATAAATAATTTTGTTCATTATATTAAGTAGTTTATAATTATATAAAATTTAATTAAACATTAGTACTCTTTTATCTTGAGAAATAATTACTCATTCTATAATTCGAACAATTATTTTCCATAAATTATTATATGTAATACCATTTAGATTATTTGACAAATGGTATTAATTACTTTTAGTTTTACCTTTTAATTTTAGATCTAATTAAAATAAAATATTAAACCACCGACCAAGAAAATTATAATAATTTTCTTAAGATTTCTCTAATAATGGACAAAATCACTTAAGTAATTTCTCGTTTAATGTATAATTTTGATTTTTATTTTATGTGCTCTTATAAACACTTTTAAAATTCTGATAAAATAATTTTGGAAACAACAAAAATGATTTTTGAATTTTTATAAAAATGATTTATATATCATATATGGACATTATAAGACGTTAATAGTTATTATAATACTCTATATAAAAATATGAAATTTATATATAATCATTATAGACATTAATAATTATTATAATACTCTATATAAGAATATAATTTTTTTTTGACATAGTATGAAATTATTTATATTGATTTCTATTAAAAATTATTCATTGTTTTATATTTTTCAAAAATATAAAAAAGAATTAATCAAATTTTATTACTCTTTCTATAATTTTGACAATTAGTTACCATAAATTATTGTTTGTAATATCATTTTTATTTTTTGGTAAGTGATATTAATTAGTTATAGACTTACCTTATATTTTATATCTAAATAAAATAATTAAAAATTAAAAAGTATCGACCAATCAAATTATAATAATTTTTTCAAGACTTCACCAGTAATCGACACGTAAGCAAAATCTCTAAAGTGACTTTTCAATTAATGTATTGGAGAATTGATGTGGGTTATGGGTGGGTCTGAGAAGTTAGAAGCTGTATGCTACACTTTTAAAGGTTTTATCTGATCGGAGTTACAAAAGGAAGAAGGTAGGCGGACTGTCAACTTGTGAAGTGTTATCAATGTAATCATAAGGGAATTGAGAAAACAGAGCTGACGTTTTAGCTTATATTGAATCATATTAATTGAAATATTTCTGCAAACTAATGTTTCTGAAAGTTTAGGAGATCTTTTAATACCATAACAAAACAATTATTTACTTAAAACAATGCATTCACATCAAGACCTCATTTTCCAGCAGATCACAAACGTTGTTTCCTCTCCCCAAATATTTCCCAAAGCTTAGCTCCTTTCACAAAGTATCTTGCAGAAAATCAATTAAATATTTTTTAGGACCTAATCTCCAATATAAGTATCTGATTTTTGCCTAGCTAATCAATGTCTACTAAATGGACTTCAAAATTGTAATTTTTGAAGAGATCTCCGTAAACTGATATTTTTCTCTTACTTAGGACAAAAAAAAAACAGAAGTCCATTCTTGAAACCCTTGTGGCATACCAGTTTTCCACGCATTAGCGACCAAAAGAAAGGTTGAGCACTTGAGCCTCCAAGAGCTACTGCGGTGAAGAAAAACTAATTTAATATTGAAAACAAAGTAGATGTGCTATCTAATCTAACCAGTTATTGGTAAACTGTGACGGGCAATGGAACCTACAGTATCACCTTGTCATCCCGGACTCTCCATCTTGTTAAATCAGTTTTAATAAATTTAGCAAATCATCACAACAAACCTGAATATAAGGTAACATAACCTTCTCCATGAATGAATACTTTTGTTACTAAACTCATGTATATCGTGAGACTTGGAGAAGTAAATAAGAGAAACTAAAATAGAATAGACTTGCACGAAACATATTCATCAATGTTCCATCATCTCTAGATTCAGGTGGTCACTCACCCTTCCAACAATCCAAAATTGACTACTTGGTTTGATTATATTGATCTTCACAGTCTCTTGTTGACAGAAGAGCTTACATAACACATGACTGAGAATCCCTTACACTCCATTCCTCTGGGTTCTTGTGTATATATTGTGCTTTGCTTTGCAGTTTATAGATTCAATACTGAGAGAAAAAAAATAGAAACACATACTGTAAACTGCAAGACCAACCAAATATAACTTGTTGAATGAGGAACGTACTTATGATCAAGCTGACGAGAATCGCTTTGAACAAATTGAAGAAACTAATTCATGTAACATGTAGAGGAGAGGATAACTTATAAAGAGCTCCTTAGCTGAAAGTCTCCTGAAGATCTTGTGCTACAAATTCTTCTTACCATCAAATTCTCTGCAACACAAATAAGTAGGTGAATTGTCAACAGATGTATTGGAATAAAAAAAATTGAAATTGTGATAAGGTAAAGATCTAAAGGAGTATTATGCAGCCTGCATATATATCAAGTAATTTGAAATGATTGTTCCTTCTGGTAACATCGTACCCACTAAGCTCATACGTAGTTCCCTCCTTAAAATGTTACCTGAATGCGTTAAGCCGATGGACCGTTACAGAGGCTTGGATGAGAGATGCCTGTAGGAGTAGGAGATGTAAACCAAAATTCACGAACCATAGGTATAATAATCACGAAACATGATCATCAAAGCGAGGCCCTTATCATCCAATAGCAGCATGTCGACTCCCATAAGTGCACCAACTTTTTCACATTCTGAGGTTCCCAAAAACAGAGCTGGATTGTCTGTGTTTCATAGTTGTATTATATATGTGTTTTTGATGGCCATTACTTCACCAAAACTATCTTGTATGAAACAGTGACATATTATGACATTTTAATTATCGAAGATATGTATTGACTCGTACGACTATTGAGGTTATGTTTGAAACTAACCTGGTAATTGGGTGTTCATGTTAGCAACAAAAGTTCATCATAATTGCAGAACATGAAGATCTCCGTAGGTAAAGGGTTGTTTGTTTCCGTAATCTAGAGGAAAGTGGTGTGGTCCGAGACGGGTACTGCCGTCAGTTTGAAGTACTGATTATTTGAAGTGACGTCGAATACACGGAGCTCAAAAATCCATCCTTCTGTAAGATGCTTAATCAGCGTGGACTGCATTCAAAATGAGACAATCAAATCTTTAGCAGCGTAGCTAGCTCCAGCTATCTTAAGACATAACAAATTCGTAGGAAAGAAGTACCTTCTCGTCCACCAAAACCATATCAGCGGCCATTACTCACCACCTTTCTTCATATTCCTTGCTTCATAAAGATGAAGGAGCCGGGTGACAACAATCTCCTTACAACATCTAGCCCTCAGCTCAGACAGAAGAAGTTGAGGATTTAACCATGGTTTCAGACACTCTTACAGATAGAATGGTGTGAAAGATGAACTTGTGGCGATAAGATTTGCAGAGACTACTCGTTTGGGTTCATATATATAGTGATTGGGTTTGGTTACGAAGGGAGGGTCCAAAGGGAAGCTAGATGGATGAGATAGCGATGGTTGGTTTGATTGAACATCATCACTAAAATCAAAGCATTAATCACCGGGTAATGGAGGGTAAGCGTTAAAACTACGGTTACAATCAGATGGCAGTGCTTGGAAGAGTCAGATACGACATAGACGAAGGAAGAAAAGGTTTTAGTCAATGGGCTTTTTGCCTTATTTTTAATATGATTTGAATTTTGAAAACAACTTTCTCGCTATGTCACGGGCCAACAAAATTTTATTAGGCCTACCCATATACGAAAATCCATAAGTAAAATCACAACGATGTGTAATAACAGAAATCAACAATCTCTATTTGAAAAAAGGACACCTGTCACAAATTGCCCCATGCGCTTTTGCTGATGTGGCTCATTATGGAGAGAGACAACTCTCCTTTATTGTTATAGATTTTATTGGCATTGAGGCGTAAATAAATTATGATTTTAAGGGTTATTTTATAAATAAACTTCTATTTTAATAAGATTTTTTTTTTCACATAAACTATGTCTTTCAGTTATGTGTTTGGCTACATATCTTTTTGAAGATTGAAACTATGATTAAAAAAAATTTTAGTATAACATATTGATCCGAATAAACATACTACCTCTAACAATATCAAAGACAAGATATTATGCTCAATTTTTATCACAAATTTACACATAAGTTCCCTTGATCAATCAAGTTATATAAGAAAATTGTAAAAATCCTTTGAGAAAATATAGCAAAACGAAATGGAAACATGTTTAGCATAAACAAAAATAGACTTTATGTAATAAGGATACTAAGAACAGGTAAAAGAGAACACCGGCATAAACCTCCAAAATAAAGAACACGTGAAGAATGATTAAGGCACCATCCGATCAAAACAATCATACACTCCACAATCTAAAACAATAACAACAATTGAATTACAAAAAATACACTTGTAAGTAGAGAAAGAGGGAAAAAGAACACACATTTAAGACGTAGTAGCGTAGAGGCATAACAGAGATCAATCCGTGAAAAATAAACAGTCCAACAAATCACTCTTGAAAGAAAGAGGAGATCAAGAGTTCTGTAAGAGTAGCACTTTATTTTAGGCTCGTGAGGCATCAAAGCAACGAATTCATTTTCAATGGTCACGAAATTAAACTCTATTTTCCATTCTGTTTTCTTTGCTCCAACGGTAACAATCCAGTTGTTGCTTGGTGACTCTTAACTGCAAGTTTAATTTGTACTAGAGCTTGATCCGTGCGCGGACGAACGAATATTTTTTTTTATATTTTTAGAAATAAATATTTATTTTTTATTAATGGTAGTATATATTATTAAATTTAATAGAAAATTTCTTAACTCATTAAATGAAGAACACTCGCTTACTTAAAATAACAAAAACCAGTCCATATTAGTTGATTTTTCATGTTTATTAATTAGTTATTTTATTGTTTAGCATTAATTAGTTTGCATAGATTTAGGTATGTTATAGATGTTTTAATTAACAAAGAATAATATAATGCTAAAATTTTGGATTAGCTAATTTATAATATTTATTAATTAATTATTTTAAGTTTAAGTTTATAGCAGATTTGTTGTGGATTTGATTTTATAAATTATTTATTAATTTAGAAAAAACCATAAATGATTAAAATAAGATGTAGTTATTACTTAAATGGCATTGAAACGTAAATAAATTACAATTTAAGGGTTATTTTAAGTGAACTCCTATTTTAATAAGATAGATTTTATTCACATAAACTATGTCTTTGAGTTATGTGTTTGATTACATAGTTTTTCACAGATTGAAACTAAGATAAAAAAAAGTTTTAGTAAAACATATTGAACTGAATAAACATACTACCTCTAACAATCTCAAAGACATGATTTTATGCTCATTTGTTATCACAAATTTACACATAAGTTCCCACGATCAATCAAGTTATATAAAAACGTTTTCTAAAACTCCTTTGAGAAAATATATCAAAACGAAATGGAAAAAATGTTTAACAGAAACAAAAACAGGTTTGTGAAATAAGGATGCTAAGAACAGGTAAAAGAGAACACCTGCATAAACCGCTGAAACAGAGAATGCATGAAGAACGATTAAGGCATCATCCGGTCAAAGAAAACATATTCTCTACAATATGAAAAAAAAACAACAACAATTATATTACAAAAAAGCCACTAGTAAGCAGAGAAAGAACACACAATGAAGACGTAGTAGCATAGAGGCATGGTAGAGATTAATCCATGAAAAATGATCACTCCAAGAAATTGCTCTGGGGAGAAAAAGGAGATTACGAGTTATGTAAGAAGAACTCTCTATTTACAGGCTTGTGAGGCATCAAAGCAACAGACTTATTTTCAACGGTCATGAAATTAAACTTTATTTTTCGTTTATGTTTTCTTTGCTTCATAGGTAACAATCTAGTTGTCGCTTGGTGACTTTTAACGGGTTTTTTGCCAAAACTGACCTAAAACTTGATTTGAAATGCAAAAGTAAACCCAAACTTGAATCAAATGCAAAAGTAACCTAAAAGGCTATTGAAATTACAACCAGCTCCTTGTGAACAAAAAAAAAAAACGGAATTTTATTTTACGTTTCTAACCCCCGCAAGTCTTCTGTCTAGACGACTTACAAGTAAGTCGTCTGGATGACTTACTAGTAAGTCGTCTAGTATAGTACTTCTTAAAAATAATTTAAAAATTTTGTAAAAAATATTTTGATAAGTGAAAAATTGAAATCATGTAATTAACGTATGTTTAAAGAAATATAAATTAAGATATAACAAAATTTAATTGTTTTCAACATAGATGAGTGAAAGTAGTGAGTCATGATATTCTTTGGTTTAGGTTTTGCCAACATATGTTGTAGTATTGTATGTGTTCTTAGGGTTAGATTTTGGAAAGCATAAATGTTTTTTTTGAAAAATTTAAAATTGACCTAAGTGTATTTATTTCTGTATATAGTAAACACTATTTAAGTATAATTTGATTTTATAACGTGGTTTGTTAGTTATTTTAGTCAATTTCGTTTAGGGTTTAGGGTTTAGGGTCTGGGACGACTTACTAGTAAGTCGTCAGGTGAATATTTACGGTAGACGACTTACTAGTAAGTCGTCTGATGCACGTTCAAACCGGACCGAACCTTTAGTTTTACCATTTTACCAATGTGCTTTTAA
This sequence comes from Moricandia arvensis, assembly GCA_905132765.1. Lineage (NCBI taxonomy): Eukaryota > Viridiplantae > Streptophyta > Magnoliopsida > Brassicales > Brassicaceae > Moricandia > Moricandia arvensis. The sequence goes on from CAJHQP010001475.1 coordinate 102,023, forward strand.
ACATAACCGGATTTTTTTACCGGGCATATATAAGATTTTTTTTTTTTTTGGTTTACTGTTTCGCGAGATTTAGAAACTGTAACGTCATTCTCTCAAAGAGGCGATTTCGAAGGCGATTTCGAAGGCGATTTCGAAGGCGATTCTCTGTAATCCATCATTCTCACAACCGTTTCTCACCGCCGTTATCACCGTCATTCTCACCACCTTTCTCACCGCCACTTCCTCTATTTCAAACCCTAGCGCCATTTGTCTGTAAACCCTAGCGCCGTTTGTTTGTAAACCCTAGCGGCGTTTGTCTGTAAACCCTAGCGGCGTTTCTTTCAGAGGCGTGTCTGTAAACCCTAGCGAGGTAAGTTAAAACGTTGTCTCTTAAGTCCACCGTTCTCACCACCGTTCTCACCACATTTCTTTTTGGCTGTCTATTTTGGCAGATTTATAACCGCTGTGTCGAAGGCGACTATGGCTTCTCCGAAATTTCAGGTATGCTCTAAAAATGTCTACTGGAAGTCTTGGAAGACTTATAATTAAGTCGTCTAGAACGTCTTCCAGACGACTTAATTATAAGTCGTCTGGAAAGTCTTCCAGACGACTTAATTACAAGTCTTCCAGCTGGAAGACTTTACAGACGACTTAATTATAAGTTGTCTGGAAAGTCTTCCAGACTTATAATTAAAATGTTATACTGAGATGGTTGTCTTTCATTGTTTTGCAGACAAAAAAAATGGATATTCCAGAACTCCCCCGTAGGTTGCATACATTAGGGGAAGAGCCACCAGCAATGAAAGCTATTTCTTATCATACGGATTGTACGAAGTTGCATAATGCTTTAAAGAATGCTCTTCATGGTGACGAATATGAAGAGCTAAAGGAGTCAAAGCTGGGAGTTTTCATCAAGTTTAAAGAGCTCGGATTTGGTTGGGCTTCAAGGCTGGTGCACTACATGCTCGGATTCCAGCTGGACATAAAGAAGAAGTACGAGCTTTGGAGTCTAGTTGGTCCAGAACCTGTGAGGTTTTCACTGTTAGAGTTTGAAAACCTCACTGGTCTAAACTGCGAGTACATAGAGGACCTTGAGAGACCGAGGTGTGCTGTCACAAAGGAGATGGCTTCTTTCTGGGACATGTTGGGAGTTCATGTCGAAACTGAGCCATCTACTGAGCAGATAATAGCAGCATTTAAGAGATGCGAAGGGTGGTCTCGGGAAGATCGCAAGCGGCTCGGGTACCTTGCCATCTTCACTGGATATATAGAAGGGAGAAAGTATTCAACCGCCACAAGGGTTAGTCTGGCAAGGCTTGTGATGGATTTAGAACGTTTTGAGAACTATCCATGGGGGAGAGTCGCGTTCAAGGTGCTGATGGACTCTTTGAAGGGCAAAGATATTTCGGGCTGTTACACTGTCGATGGGTTTATACAAGCTCTCCAGGTCTGGGTGTACACAGCTCTGCCGGAATTGGCTGCTAACTATGGTAATCCCATACCAAACAGACCGTCTCCACCGATACTGGCTTACATGGGTGGCAAAGGACGCAGATGCTTTAAAGATGCTATCTGCAGACATGTATTTACTTCTATCCTTTACTCCAAAAATTAAGTCGTCTGGAAAGTCGTCTGGTAAGTCGTCCAGTAGGAAGACTTTCCAGACGACTTTCCAGACGACTTATTTATAAGTTAATCCGTCAAATATCTAAGTTCATATCTTATATTTACTGCAGACTACAGTGGTGAACTTTGTTGAGAAGGATTATGGTGAAATGTTTCCAAAATGGGACTCTGATGCTGAGGACCTTCCCGCGGAGAACATAATTAAAGTTATGTTTAATCAGAGACCGTGGAAGTGGACCATGGATTGCTGGGAAGTCACCGGTACTTGGGTCAATACAAAGCCGGTGGTTGTGAGTCCATCAAAGAAAGCCATAGTTTTGGTAGAAGAAGAGAGTCCAAGACCTCTGAAGAAAGCTCGTAAAGAGGCAAAAAAAGAGGCACCTGCAGAGGCACCTTCAGGGGAGAGTGCAGGGAAGTTTGCAGAGGCTGGTGAAGAGGCTCGTCCAGAGGTTCGCACAGAGGCTCGTCCAGAGGTTACTAGGACTGTGATTGGGATGAGCAAAGAGGATCTTGAAAGAAATTTCAAGGACATATTTGATGCCATGAGGGAAGGGTTTGGGACGTGCCTTATGGAGATCAAGCATTTGTCGGAAAGGGTGGAAGCAGTGGAGAAGAAGGTTGGTATCACCAAACATGTGACAGGGACATCCTCTCAACCCACTACCTCTCAACCTAAAGGCACATCCTCTCAACCTAAAGGCAGATCCTCTCAACCCACTGCCTCTCCCGGGGTTAGTGAAAGTGTAAACGGGGAGAAGGATAAAACACCTCTGGATGAGAGTGTTAAAGAGGAGAAGGATAAAACACTTCCTGAAGAGCTAAAGGAGTCAAAGCTAGAGAAGGATAAAACACTTCTCGATGAGAGTTTTAACGATGAGTCCGCATCTGAGAGCCTTGTTCTATTGGCCAAAAAAACAAGTTTCACTCCAGCAGAGAAACAGCAACAGGTTGCTAGATATGAGGACAAGAGAGAAACTGCTTTGGCAGTTGTCCGTCAAAAGACTGAGCGGAACAGGAAAGTTGCTGCCTCACAGAGATCTCCTTATACTGCAAACACGAAAAAACCTTCTAGAGCCTACAATCCCTTTGCAGCACTTGACAGGAAGAAGTTGAAGGAGCTCGTCGAATGGTTGCAAACTGATCCGTAAGTGATTGCCTACCTTGCTAATAGCTTCTCCCTATAAAAACTAATTGCTTTTCGTGTTTGCAGTCATTATAAAACACCTGCAGACAAGAAACCTCGTACAAGTCCGACGTGGTGGTATCACGTCCTTCGGACCCCCCTATCTTGGCTGGAGGATTGTGTAAGTCGTTTGACAAAACTGATTAGTAGATTACTTAGTAAGTCGTCTGGTAAGTCTTCTACATAGTCGACTTACCAGACGACTTACCATAAGTCGTCTGCGTAGAAGACTACCATAAGTCGTCTGGTAAGTCGACTATGTAGAAGACTTACCAGACGACTTACCAGACGACTTATGGTAGTCTTCTACGCAGACGACTTATGGTAAGTCGTCTGGTAAGTCATCTGGTAAGTCGTCTATGAAGACGACTTACCAGACGACTTATGGTAGTCTTCTACGCAGACGACTTATGGTAAGTCGTCTGGTAAGTCGTCTGGTAAGTCGTCTGGTAAGTCGTCTGGTAAGTCGTCTATGAAGACGACTTACCAGACGACTTATGGTAGTCTTATGGTAAGTCGTCTGGTATCTTATGACTTGTATTATTTTATATGCAGCATATGGATGCTTGGATCAATGTTTTGAGGAAGAGGCAAAAGGAGACGCCACACCTTTTCAGGAGCGAGAGAATATGCTTCCTTGATCATCTCTTTTCTCAACAATGGAGGTTTAACTACCAGGATTTTAAGAATTCGCAGCCCGATGCTTATGGTTTAGGAAGAAGACTTCCTGGTGGGGCGTGGGCTTATTATTCAGGCGAGTTACCATCATTTTGCAGGACGGACAAGGTTTGGGGGACGGATGTTGATGATATCTATTTGCCAGTGAACCAGAGCGACACTCATTGGATTGCGCTGTGGATATCGATCCCTAAGAGACACATAGTCGTCTGGGACAGCATTCGTTCACATATCTCCCCTCAAGAATTGGATCTGATAATGGAGCCTTTCTCCAGATGCTCCCTTATCTGCTTTTTGAGTGCGCATCCGTTTCTCAACGTGACCAGTTATCACTGGAGCCATTCACGTATGAGAGACCAACCGATATCCCTCAGGCCAGATCTGGTGATAGTGGCATGTACACTCTGAGGTACATTGAATGTCATGCTCTTGGGATGCCATTTAACCAAAAAGACTTTGCTAAGCCCAACGCCAAGACTATGAGGGATAAGATGGCGATCGATATATTTAAAGAGCTTCCTGAGCAGCATGCGAAAGAAAACGATGACCTTGTAAAAAACCTTGGAACATATGATGTATGATAGATTAGGATTTGTGTGTATTTGAACTTGTAATTTATGATAGATTAGGATTTGTGTGTATTTAAACTTGTAATTTATGATAGATTAGGATTTGTGTGTATTTAAACTTGTAATTTATGATAGATTACGATTTGTGTGTACTTGAACTTTTAATATAATTAGACGACTTAGCATTATATTGAACTTTTATATTGGACGACTTAACATTATATTGGACGACTTAGCATTATATTGGACGACCTAACAGAATACTGGACGACCTAACTGAATACATAGACTAAACACAAGGTCTTCTGGACGACCTAACTTGAAGGTCTTCTGGACGACCTAACTTGAAGGTCTTCTGGACGACTAACTTCAAGGTCTTCTGGAGGACTAACCTTCTGGACGACTTACTTGAAGGTCTTCTGGAGGAATAAACTCTGGACGACTTACTTGAAGGTCTTCTGGACGACCTTCAAGTTAGTCGTCTAGTGGTTCCTTACATTGTGGTTTCGTATGACCAGTTTCCTTGCAATTTGAGCATCTATAAACCCTGTGTTGTTTCCTAGGTTTGCGTCCTTTCATCCTGGATAGCTCCAACCAGGATTGCCATCTTGATTTCTTCTGTCTTCCCCGACCACGTTTTACCTCCGGAGGCAAGCATGTGCGTTCCTCAACTTGTTGTCCAACACAAGGATATATATTTTCTGAGTATCCTGCAAACAAATAATCCTTTGAGTACACTGGACTTACAAGTGTGGAGATATGCAAACCAGCATGTATTCCAGCAGCTATAGCATGAGAGCAAGGTATTTTCTCCACTGCATAAACACCACAATCACACTTGCCATGTTCCAAATCAACCACACAGTCCATTTTGCCACCTTTCACAAAGAATCGCCATCCATCAATTGGTTGAACCCTCATCGTATCCGCTATCTCCGATCGAACAGCAAGCAAGTATTCAACACCGCGACTATGGTGACTTGGGAGACTCAAAGCATCATCTCTCCTTTTCCAAAACCACTTTCCTAGCTTCTCTCTTATGTACTCCAATAGGAAATGAATAGGAAATCCTCTAGCTCGCTTCAGTGCGGAATTAATAGATTCTGCGATGTTGCTTGTTTTTATGTTGTACCTGTCCCCCTGAGAATAAACCCTTGACCATAGGGTGACATCGGCATCCTCCAAATACGTTGCAAGGTCCGGGTTTGCACTCCGTATCTCAGCCATGTACCGGTTAAAATCTGAAACCGTATGGGCATAAGCAGCACCTTTCACCAAGTACAAGAGATGTTTCCCTTTATAAGTTTTGACAATGTTATCTTGAAGGTGATAATAACATATTCCTCGGGTTGCCCAGGGAAACACCTTCTCACACGCACTTTTAATGGCTGCATGCCGGTCGGAGACTATCACGAGAGGCTGCTCATCAGATAAACAACTAGCCAATTTTGTGAAAAACCATTCCCAAGAAGGGTTATCTTCAGCATCTACGATCCCAAAAGCCAATGGAAATATCTGAAAATTCCCATCTTGTGCGGTTGCAACTAACATAGTACCTTCATACTTCCCATGTAGGTGAGTCCCATCCACGACAATGACCCTTCTCTGATACTTAAAACCTCTGATAGAAGCTCCAAAAGAGAGAAATAGATACTTAAATCTTTTTTTAGAATCAAGTTCTATAGCTGTGATAGAACCGGGATTTGCTAAGGAGATTTGCTCGAGATATGATGGTAGACGCGAATACCCATCTTCTGCTGATCCTCTCACCAATATTTGTGCATATACCAGTGCTCTGTATGAAGTGGTGTAATCAAGCGTCATGCCAAACATGTTCTTCATTGCATCAGTGATATGCTGTGGATTCAACCCATCAATGATTCCAACAAGATCAATGAAAAGCCTAGCAACATACTTCAGAGTACAGTGTCTCCGCTGAGCGATTCGGTCTCCCACTGAGCATGTATGTGTTTCCACATACTTTGTTACCCAAAACGTGTTTGTTCCATGTTTCACACTCGCTCTCATCTTCCATCCGCAACCACTAACCTGACAGGTTGCCACAAAGAGAGTTTTCGTTGACTTATATATTCTGAAGGAGAACTTACGCTTAACTGCTGTCAACCGCAACTCTGAAAGCAGTGCATCCTTGCTAACAAAACTCTGGTTGACGTAGATACTGTTACCATTCGATCCTTCTCCTTCAATAGCATAAGTCTTTTTGAATTCTTCAAAACACATATCATCATCTTCTTCCAAATCCTCATCTTTAATCTTTCCATAAACACTGTAATCCTCACCATTCTCGTCCGCTTCAGCAACAATAGAGATATCAACATCCTTCTCCCCATCATCCTCCTCCCCATCATCCTCTTCCCCATTATGATTCTCATCTTCAACCAAATCATTATCATTTTCAAAAAACTCATCAGCTTCATCATCTTCATCCTCCTCTTCCCTTTCCTCTGAAACTGTTTCCACCTTGCTATGGCTTGATACACAAAGCCGTACTCCATGCGTTTTGGTTATCTCGAGCAAGTTTCGAACTTGTCTATCACTTGTAACATGAATAGGAGGAGTGTCTGGAACCTGCATCATTTCAGCTGGTAACAAGTATGTTATCTCCACAGATTCTGTGCTCATGTCCAGGTTATAATCTTCTTGAACCATTGCAACAAGTTCAGCATGTGTCGAACCTTCACTCAACAAAAATAGTCTCGCTCCTTTGGAATTATCAACCACAAAATCCCAATTAGAATCTTCCAAAAACCATTCTCCATACACTGCATGTAAGTGACACAACATCTGCAAAATTTCAAAATAAAACACATTAGTAAACATAGAGAAAATGAAAGTTTACTAAACATTGACGCAGACGACTAACGGTTAAGTCGTCTGGAAGACATAGACGACTTACAAGTAAGTCGTCCAAATAGGTCATTTTTGCAATTGACTTTAAAATGGGACGACTTACTAGTAAGTCGTCCAGATTTGTTTGTTAAGAAAAAAATTCTAGACGACTTACTAGTAAGTCGTCCAGGATAAACGGGTTAGTTTTGCATTTGACCGAGTTGTGTCAGATATTTGACTTTTCCTGGACGACTTACAAGTAAGTCGTCTCTGGGAAATCAAAAATTTCTATATTTTATTAAAGCTAGACGACTTACCTGTAAGTCTTCTCAGGTTATTTTAAAATTCGAAAATAAAACTTAAATATTTAACTTTTCCCAGACGACTTAATTTAAAGTCGTCTAGGTAGAGGACTTACTTGAAAGTCGTCCGAGAGAAGCAAGGTTTGACCAGAATCTCGGAAAAAAATCTGGACGACTTCGCTTATCCTAGACGACTTTCAGGAAGGTCCTCTCCCTAGACGACTTCCAAGTAAGTCGTCTGGGAAAAGTTAAATATTTAAGTTTTATTTTCCAATTGCAAAAGTAACCTGAGACGACTTACAGGTAAGTCGTCTAGCTTTAATAAAATATTGAAATTTTTGATTTCCCAGAGACGACTTACTTGTAAGTCGTCCAGGAAAAGTCAAATATCTGACACAACTCGGTCAAATGCAAAACTAACCCGTTTATCCTGGACGACTTACTAGTAAGTCGTCTAGAACTTTTTTCTTAACAAACAAATTTGGACGATTTATAAGTAAGTCGCCCGTGTGCTTAGAAGACTTACCCGTAAGTCTTCTTCAGCCAGACGACTTACGGGTAAGTCTTCGACGCGAACAAATCTGAAAAAATTTTCAATTTCATACCTTTCACTAGTTTGATGACTTCCTAAGCACAAATAGTCCTCTCCAACCACCCAGAACCTCAAACGAAAGTAACCCACGAAGATTAGTATGCTTGAATGGCTCTACCAAGCCTAAAAAATTTAGAATCAAAAGCTTGAATTTTTTGGATGAATATGGAGACAAAGTTAAAGAGATGTTGTTTTTTGTTCATAACATTTAGTGCCAATCAATTTTAGGTAGTGTCAATCAATTTTAGGTGCATTAAGAGCTTCAAATTGGTTGTTCATGGTGGTTGTGGTATTGATGGCAATGGCAATATTGTAAATATTTGAAGATGATGAGGTTGAGAGAGTAAAAATGCCATTTTCAGAAAAAAAAAACAAGAAAAAAAACAATGGCATTTTCGTAAATAATGTGAACATATGAGGTGAATTGGACACAAGAAATGACAAAAAAAGGGAGAGGTTAGTTTTGTGTTTGACTTTGAGTTTTGAGTCAATTTTGCAAAAAGCCCGACTTTTAACTGCAAATTTAATTTCTACTATAGCTTGATCCGCGCACAGAGGCACATGTATTTTTTTTATATTTTTTATAAATAAATATCTATACTGTATAAATGGTAATATATATTATTAAATTTAATATAACATTCCTAACTATTTGATTTTGTAGTTTATATTAATATTTGTTTTTGAATTGTTAATTGTATCACTCATATTTTTAGAACATGTCCCGATCGTTCGCATGAGTGTACTGTTATTATATTATTTAAAATTTTGTGCTATATATTTGATACTATTTTAGTTATTTGAAAATGGTCAAAAATATCACATTCATACTATCACTTTTTATCTTTATCTTAATCACTTTTACCTTCATTTTAAGAGTGAAAAAGATATTTATAACCTTATGGTTAATTAATCTAAGATTTGAGTTTTAAAAATAAAGGGTGTGGTAGGGTTTTGAAATGTAAAGTTTAGAATTATAATTAATCTAAAATTATTTTACCTTTAGAAAAAAATATTTTTAAAAATGTTTCTTTAGTGAGTAAAAATGAATAATGATACCAATAATGTGGTAAACATGAAATTTCTCTTGTTATTTTACAATTAACATTATATTACATTTTTCATGTTTTTAAACTAATTAATTATTAAATAATGACAAAGACCCACATACTTAATTAGCTATTTTACGCTTAACATAACATAAACCCGTCCATTTATTTTTTTGTCATGTTTATTAATTAGTTATTTTAAGATTATGTTTAACATTAATTAGTTTACATCTATTTAGGTATGTTCTATGGGGGAATTTCAAGTTTACCACTTTTGTTGTACTATTTTCATTTTTACATTCATTAAAAGAGACATTTTCAAAAATACAACTTTTTTAAGAGGTAATTTTTTTTAAAATTAATTAGAATTTTAAATTTTACATTCCTAAACCCTACCCCCACCCTACACCACCCCTTAACTCTAAACCCTAAGTCTTAGATTAATTAACCCAATGATTATAAGTGTGTTTTTTTCCTCTTAAAAAACAAGGGTAAAAGTGATTAAGCTATTTTTAAAAATTTGTAAAAGAAAAGTGGTATTTGGCAATTTCCCATGTTCTATAGATGTTTAATTAACAAAATATAATAAATGCTAAAATCTAGGATTATCTAATTTATAATAGAGAGAATTGATAAAATAGGACACATATAACTTATGTTTGTTTCGATATTATTTTTTGAAGATTATTTAGGAAACTAGGATTTTAATTCTTGTAAAGACCATAATACCCTTAAAATTACCTAATTATTAAAAATTATATACCTTTCGGTTACCCTATTCTTTTTCCATTGTCTTCTCCACCGAAGTGCTCTCACATATGGCGATTTAGGGTTCTTGGAGAATCTGTGTTCTTGGGTGTTTCATCTCGTCTTCTCTACCTAATCGTGTCTCTAATCTCGGTTTGTCATCCTCCTCCTCCGCCTAATCTCGTCTTCTCTGCCTAAACAACTAATCAAAGTGTTCAAATGGTTCATTACGAAATCGAAGTGTTCTTCCATCAATTTCATCAAAATCCCACGGTTCTTCACACTATGTCTGCGCTTACTTCTATTGATTCTCTTAACCCTAGACTTTTTATAACCCGATTTGTCATCTTTCTACAACTAAATTAGTTGTATGGGTTGATTTATCAGCTATACACTACGATTTAGTCATGCATGTTACTGTTTCTGATTTGTATTTGTAGAGTCTCGATTTAGGTTTTTTGGAAAGGGGAGAAATTTGTCTCCACCAATATATTTGTAGAGTCTCGATTTGTAAACATCAATTTGTAGAGTCTCGATTTCTAGAGTCTCGATTTGTAAAATAACTTTGTGAAAGAGTAAAAATCGTGTCAAGATAGTAATGTTTCATGTAAAACATCTTCGGTTATTGATCAATTGCACAGTTTGTTTTTCTTTTTTGAAGTTAGATCTAGATTGCACACATACTATAGAATAGGTAGACTTTGGATGTAAAACCCGTTTTGTATTGTTCATTGTTTGTGCAATTTCTATAATAATTTAACATGTTGATTTTCTATTTCTATGTTTCTGCTAACGAGTTATATTTACAGTCTTCTTTATGGCTTGTAGGTATGTCTAACGAGTTACCAAAGAGGCTTTTTAGGAGAGTGAAGAGCCCCAAGTTAGTCAGATCAACAACAACTGCAGGTTTATCCACGTTATGGACATGTTGAAGACATGACTTCCAATAGAGTTGAAAGAAAAGAAGAAAGATTTGTTTTTTTTCACAGATTTTTAAGTTTCATGAAACTGGTCTGAAGTACTCAGCGAGAGTGATACACAGCTTCTTGTGTAGGGAGCTGGTTACTTATAAAATGTACGAGCTTTGGTTTGTCTATGCAAGGAGACCACTCCGGTTTTCTTTGCAAGAATTCCATGCAGTAACGGGGCTTGAGTGCAACACTAGTCTTTCACCAAAGGAACCTGATGAGTGGGAAGATGATGACGGTTTCTGGAGCAGAGTGCTGAAGTTAAAAGAGGGAATTTGTTTCCTAAAACTGTGGAAGAACCACAACGAAGCTGTTAATAAATGGAGTAATGCTGATCGAATAAGGCTGGTCTACATTTGCATCCTTGTTTATGTGGTTTTAGGGAGAGATGAGAAGGCTAATATCCCCCTCAAATACATAAAGTTGGTTATGGATCTTGAGAAGTTTCGAAAGTATCCTTGGGGTGTTGCTGTGTATGACCTTCTTCTAGAGTCAATCGCCAAAACTTGTGACAAACTGAAGGATAAAACTAGTAGTTACGTGCTAGATGGCTTCTCCTACGCCATTCAGATTTGGGCAATGGAAGCAGTCCCAAAGATTGGAAAGCTCTTGGTAAAAAATCTCGATAAAGGTTTTAAGGATGGTCCTATATGCATAAAATGGATGAGAGCTGCGAATGTGTCATACGAGGAGATCATTCGGTTGGAGAACATCTTTGTACGAGAGGTAATTAGCTTGATTTAAACCATTCAGACTCTTCAAATATTAGCATAGGCATGAGATTACAATTGAAGAGTTCATCTTGTTTGAAGCATCGTTGATATTGTTTACCTTTCTTGTGTAATATATCATCTATCCATACATCTCCTGGAACGGGAATTACGTGGTAGACTGAGGTTTTTATCAGAAACAGTGAGGTGGAGGACGATAGATACATGCGGCTCAAAGCATTGATCAACCTTAATCATGAGTTCAGTGATCATATTTGGGAGTTCGAGGACCCTTCACAGGAGTCTCATGACCTTGATGGCAAAGAAGGTGAGAATGATGAAGACTTTCAAACTTCAAAAGGATAAGAGAACACATGCTCGACAGCTAAAAAATGAAAGAAGAGGATCCCATATCGTTGAATGAAAAAAAGGAAGCATAAGGTTCTCTCAAGTAGACCGCAACAAGAATCATTCAATGAAGATATAAAGGCTTACAAGGCGCAGTTGTTTCAGCAGAATTTCTCTGCAATGGAACAGAGGCTACATAAACAAATAGATGAGAAATTTGAGGAAATTCAGTCACAACTAAAAGATTCACTTAAGGATGCAAGCCTTAAAGTTGACCATGGAGAGCCATCGATGAGCAAGCTATCTCCGAGCAAGCCATCTCCGAGCAAACCATCACCGAGCAAGATATCTCCGAGCAAGTCAGCGTTGAGCAAGCCATCACCAAGGAAGTCCAACGGCTTGGTAAGCATGGAAGACAAACACTAGTCTTTCACCACTCTCTGAAATGTTATTGTGGCTTGTTTATTATACGGTTTGTGTGTATGTT